>JAFVLL020003763.1:148873-187412 GCA_021397915.2 Tor tambroides
CAAGAGGCTTTTTGACCTTGAAACACAATCATGATGTTCTGCAGGGGTCGTCTCGATGACAATTTCTGTTTTTTTTTTTTTTTGTTTTTTTTCCTCCTGCGTGTTGGTGGCACCACATGACTTTATTGGTCGCAACACATGACCTTGATTTGGTAGACTGTTTTTCAAACAATACTTAAGGCTTTTTTTTCAAGAATTTAATTAGTTTCTTTCATTATTACATAATCAGGACAATTGTATCACCCTGACACTTTTGACATTTTGAAACTCAAAATGATTTTAATTCCAAAGCTAAGTACATGCTCATGGTTTGAATTGCATTCTTATTTTATTTTTGAATACATTCTTAAATTATCTAGAAAAAAAGAGCATCTTGTCTGTCTTGTTTGGGTTTACTGGTTTGTTTTTCCTCTGATAGTCCTGATACTGGCGTGTCGTTTGGTGCCAGTCGGATGTGGCTGCTGAAGGTTATCTGTGAGGTTGAGTTACTAACGCCATAGCTTTTCACAGTGTCAACGCATTTGTTTTCAAGTGGTGGTGTTGGGGAACTCGCCAAAAGGCAGCGGCGCTCCTGTCATGTATCCCGGCGGAGAATACTCTGTTTAGTCTCTGAAACAGTCCGGTAAGCCTCAGCAGGTGTGGGAGCGTGACAGGAGATGCTGCCTGTCGCTGACAGACTGTAGGTGTGTGAACACTAACAGTTGTTTCTTTCTCTCCTCACAGATTATGTTTATTTCGAAAACTCCTCCAGTAACCCACTGCTGATCAGGCGAATAGAGGAACTCAACAAGGTGAGTGATAAACGAGAGTGTGTGTTGCTAAAAGCCAGTCGAATACTACAAGACTGAAGCTGGTCACGCTTTAGTGCTTTAAGTCTGTGACAAAAAGCCTAGATTGTAGCCAAGTCACAGTATTCTTTTTGTGTGTAAAATAGTGGACAGAACGTTCTTTAAAATTTCACCTTTTCGTGTTCCAAGGAAGAAAATCATACAGGTTTGGAATGACTAGAGTGTGATTAAATGATGACGAGTTTTTCATTTTTGGATGAGCGATCCCTTTAAATATGCAAAGGGTGACAAGCTTCAGTTTAGTAGTGAGCGCTTGGCAAAAACCCACGCCTAAGTGACTTACAAATCTCAAAGCTACAGCTTTCTATCTTTTTTCACACTTGTAAGCCTCTAACATCACACTGCACCCCCCTGTCTGCCCTCCCTCATCTTCTCTCCATCACGAGGCCCTCTCGAATCACCCAGGAAGTGCAGAGGTGTTTAGGTCATGGTTTTGATTTGATCCTCAATTTGCATATTGAGGCTTCCCCAGGAGCTGATTGGTCTAGAAGCTGTTGCTGTGACAACTGTTTCCGTTTGCAGACGGCGAATGGGAATGTGGAGGCCAAAGTGGTGTGTTTCTACCGACGCAGAGACATCTCTACAACGCTCATCGCCCTCGCTGATAAACATGCACGTGAGTAGCTGTCAAAGACTACCCACAATCCTTTGAGCTGACTTTGAACTGAAATGTAGGGCGAGATAGGGAAGATATCATATTGAGATCACGATGAAATTTGTGTTGATTGATGAAAAACTCTGGACAGTTTACTCAGTATGGATTTATGTAACAGCCTGTCACACAGCAGAAATAAAGGCGACCACAGCTAGTCAGTGCATGTTGTCTAACATGTCTCTGTATGAATGAATGGTGTGGTTTCATCTACTAAACTAATGCTTGCAGTGTTTTCAGCATCTTGTCGTTTCAATATGTGAGTTCACATAGACTTCATCTCCAGAGCTGTTCTGAGAATCGCATCATGAGCTTTTCACCATTTCATTTGAGAAAAACTACCGTCAAATGCAAACTGAAACTGAAAGATCAAATCTCCAAAATAAATTTTCGGTTTTATGTGAAGTTATTACAGAAGTATATTACTATTGTGTATTAAAGCGTACTTCTCAAGTTAATAATACTAATATTGTTATTTCTAAGGAATATCATACAACCAAGATATTTGGCACAAAATAAAACTGCAATGTTTTGTTGTAAATTATTTATTTTCACTTGATTATATTTTAAAAGATTATTTAAATTACCTTATTAATTTCCTTATTAATGTATTAAAGTGTAACATAATTCCGAAATAAAATAAGGAGCCAAATAGAAAACACAATCTAAGGGACAAAAATGGCTTTCATGGGGCCCTAAATTAAAATGTAGCTTACTTTGTGGAGTTCAATTGTGAACAAATTAGTTATGTTTACTGTACATTCATTCTCATTGTCTAACAAACAAGTGAGCATTTTCTTTCCCATTATTGGTAAATGAATATTGTGATAAATATTGATATTGTATAATATGGAAAACAAATATTTTGATGGCCATTTTGCCCAGCCCTAGAGCAGGGCTTAGTTCTATTCATTGGTTGTTGGTTGGATGTGAGCTTGCAGTCAGTTGTGTAGGTTTGGAGTTTAAGTGGACTAAATGACTAAAAGAAGTCTGGGGTACATCACCAGAGAGAAGTGTCATTTTCATGGATGAATTCTTCACGATACAGTCTATAAAATGCATTTACAGAATAGATAGGGTGAATATTCATATCATGCCAACTTGAACATTTAACTATTCAACTGAAAAATTCATTCAAAAATGAAGTGGTCTTTGTGCCTTGCTGTGTACTACCTACATAAACAGCCACCTTCTACAGATGCATCCTAACTGAAATGGAACCTCATAACAAATGATATTTTGGACAAAATAAGGTATTTTAGCACATTATTAGGCAGCATAATTCTGCTGCTTACTTTTTGGAGCCTTTGTGTTGGGAGTGTTCCTAGGCAGCTGTCTTCCCGTTTGTTTGCAGTCCACAATGGCCACCCACAATCAGCTCACCAAACCTGAAATTTGTTTCCGGAGACATCCGCCTGGTGTCTGTTATCATACAGAGCTAAAATAAAGTCTGTATATCACAAGTGATCGTTTGTTATATATAAAAAATTTGTTCTAGAATGCATCTCTTTTCAATTTTAAGTTTAAGGCACCTTGTAGTGAAGGTTACATTTGCTGCTTTAAAAACATGAATCACTGTTCATACACATTTGAATTTTGTATTACATATTTCTGAGTGAAACAGCGTATTCATTGGAACGTAACAGGGCGGGCTTGATTTTATCCATTTAGATTTTATTGGATGAAACTTTTACCCCTGGTTTCACAGACAAGGCTTAAGCCTAGTCCTAGACTAAAATGTGTGTCTTAGCTGTTTCAACTGAAATAAACTTGTACTGACTGATCTTAAAATATATCAGTGCCTTTGTTTTGTCTCAAGATGCACACCAGTAATGTTTTTTCTAAGCGTGTTTATAAAAATTACTTAAATGTCCTAATTGAACTATGGCCTAATCCTGGCTTAGTCTAAGCCCTGTCTGTGAAACCGGGCCATAATAGTATTGGTTGAGATTTTTTTTTCTCACCTACACACCCTTCCTTATGTCAGCTTACATGAGAATGCAATACATTTTGATTAAAAAGTAGTGTTTTTTTTTTTGGTTATAATTTGATCTGATAAATAAGACTAATGTTTATCTTTTATTTTAAAATTTATTTTATTTTAAAGGCTTTACATTTATTTGAATTATTATTATTTTTTTTTAAATATTATAAATATTGTTAATTAATAGCATATTTTCACAATGAATATTGTGTGTGTGTGTGGATGTGGTTGTGTGGTAAGTTATTTTGATAGCAGGCTGATTTTAATCACACTCACGCTTGCTTCTCTACATTTGCTCATTATCAGAACACCACCAGTGTGCTTGACGGTGCACATTTCTTTGGTTCAGTCTGGAGAGTCTTTTTATAATTTTAATTTTTAACCACATTTGTTGTCACACTCTCATTCAGATTCATTGTGCAGAACAACTTTAATGCTTTTGTTTTTGGCTCAGTGTCTTTGGTTTAAAGGGATAGTTTACCTCATGTCTTTCTAAACCCAGAAGACCTTTGTTCAACTTTGGAACACAAATTAAAATATTTTTGATGAAATCCGAGAGCTTTCTGACCCTCCATAGACAGCAACACAACTGACACATTCAAGACCCAGAAAGTTAGTAAGGACATCGGTAAAATAGTCCATGTGACATCAGTGGTTCAACCTTAATGTTATGAAGCTACAAGAATACTTTTTGTGAGCAAAGAAAACAATAACGACTTTTTTCAACAATTCCTTCTCTTCCATCTTAGTCTTTGACGCGCGTTCACAAGAGTACCACGACGCATGCGTGTGATGTTGCTGGTGCAGGAGTCGCCGTTCTGATGTAGAACGTCCATCTCTCTTAGTTCATCGTCTGTATATTCTGGTTCGGATAAGTAAGGCTGGGCAAAAAATTGCAAGTCATCCTCTTTGACACAATCTTCAGACATGTTTACGAAGACTGTTTTATGTACAGCGTGCATGATCTTCTTGTAAACAAGGCACAATGCATCTGGGTAGAGGTCTGCATTCCCGCGGCTGACCCGACCAGATTTCTTGCGACGCGGGATTAAATTCCCGAATAAAACGCGGTAGCGGTCGGTAACTCTGGTGCAATTCGAATGGGAGCGGGCGGTCTAACAATATCCCGTTCCCGACGTCCTTTCAGAACAGCATATCTGCGCTCTATTCAAGCACCCGTACAGCCTGCACTTGGACTGTTATGCACGCACTGCACGCATGAACCAGTGCTTTGTTTTATTTGCGAGGTCTGTGCGCAGCATGTGCATAACGATGCTCAGAGCAGGCAAGCCTACCAGTGGTGAATATAAGGCCCACAGACAGAACAGGCAGGTTGTTGATGAGTGACAGAGCAGAATAAGGATGGAGCAGAGTGTGGATGTGCTGTCCTTGAAAAACGTTCAACTCGGTTTTGTTTATATTTTGCTTAGCCTATAATTTTAAATGACAGATGTCGAATTTATTTATTTATCGCTGCGACACTTTTCCTAGGCTACTGTTTACAGCAAAATGTTAAACGAATTTACTATTTTGACAAGACGAATAAAATTATAATAAGCCATTTTTGTACAACCTACATTTTTTTTTCTTTCTGCTACACTTGTTCTTATTGTGTTGTAAATGTTAAACGAATTGTATCCTGACAAGACGAATAAAAATAAGGAATACAATTTTTGTACATGATTTTTATTTTCTCTGTGACACTTTTTTTTTCCTGTGTTGGCAGCAAAATGTTAAACGAATTTTGTCTTACAAAATTCGTTTAACATTTTGCTGTCAATAAAAGACTCTTGACAAGACGAATAAAATAAATACAATTTTGTCCATACTACACTTTTATTTGTTAGCCTATGTCTCTTTTTTTCAGTAGAGGAAATTTAAATGTGTGATTCTGGAAACGAGATCTAAATTTAGCAGGAACGGTCGGGTCGGGAAGAAAATTATTCAAAGCGGACAGCGGGTGAACAAAGAGTGAATATATCGCGGGTGCGGGATACAACCTTGCGGGAGCGGGACTTAAAAAACAGTCCCGCGCAGACCTCTACATCTGGGTTCTACAACTGACATGGAAGAGAAGAAATTGTTGAATAAAGTCGTTATTTTTGTTTTCTTTGCGCACAAAAAGTTGAACCACTGATGTCACATGGACTATTTTAAGGATGTCCTTACTACCTTTCTGGGCCTTGAACGTGTCAGTTGTGTTGCTGTCTATGGAGGGTCAGAAAGCTCTCGGATTTCATCAAAAATATCTTAATTTGTGTTCCGAAGATGAACAAAGGTCTTGTTGGTTTGGAACGACATGAGTAATTAATGACAGAATTTTCATTTTTAGGTGAACTATCCCTTTAAAGAAATAGTGCACCTAAAAAATTAAAATTGTGTCATTTGCTCACCTTCATATCATTCCAGACTTGTATGTTGTTCTTTGTTGCATGAAACAGATATATAGATATTTTGCAGAATGTTCTTGCTTTTCCATTCAGTGAAGCTTATACTATTCCATAACATGAAAGCAAATAACCAGTACTGTCAAACTTCAAAAGTGATGAAATGGTGGAATAAAAAGGTCCTTATGATATCAGATATGTTTCTCGCATATCGCGACTGAGCTCTACATCCCTGGCCTCCCATTCACTTTCTTTATATGGAAAAGAGCAGCATAGACTTTCTTCAAAATATCTCCTTTTGTGTTCCGTGGAAGGAAGTGGGTTTAGAAAGACATGAGGGTGGTGAGTAAATGATTTTGAATTTCCATTCTGGAGTGAACTAATCCTTTAAATCTTGTTAGAGGTTCAGGCAAAAAGCTGCAAGATATTTGTGCCATCCATTATGTAATGTTCAGATGAGTGACAGCCCTTAAAACACCCTCCTCTCTTGAATGAACTGTAGTTGTGAGTCTTTTAAAAGAGAATCTGTTCCTGCTGTGAGCAGAACCTTCCTCCAAAATGGCTGCTGTAGAGATTTATCAGCAGAGGGGTATCTGAGAGGTTTGTAAGTACGGGGGTTAGACACGGTGCTTATGCGTATAAAAGAGATTTCAGCTTTGGTCCGCAACACACAAGTCTGATTCTGAGACCGTGAAGCCTATTTGTTCATGTGGACCACACAGATGCAGTCAAGAGGAACTTTCTCTATGTGTGTGTGTGTGTGTATTATGGACCTCTCTTTAATGCCAGCAGCCTCTCCGTGGACCTTCAGACATTTGCAATATGTGAAAAATGCATGGCAGGAATGGTTGTTCACCACATGGGTGTGGGCTACATCCTGTCTCTGCCTTTGCAAAATGGAAAGGGAGTTGAAGAATGAGTGGAAGAGCGTAAGGAAAAAGAAAAGTCACCAAGTAGAGGGAGGATGAGGGAGAAGCCTAACCAATGAGAAGAGGGAAGACACAAGTTCAGTGATGGCTGGAGGTGGTCTCATGTGCCTTCATGCGAGAGCTAGAGGCAGCGCCTCGGCCCATTGTGCATCATTAGTGCTGCTTGCAAGCATCACTTTTGCTGTTGCACATAATTAAGCATTTGAACAAAACCCTAACCCTAATTATGTGCAATAAAAGAATAGTTAACCCCAAATTAGAATTGGTATTATTTCCTTTCAATGAAATTGCATTCATTCATTCTTTCATTCATTCTTTCATTTATGCATTCATTTATTCATACATTTATACATTCATACATTCATTTTCTTTTTTCTTTTTATTTATTAATTTATTCTCATTATTTTTGTTCTTTTTGTCTTTCTCTAATTAATTTTCTCATTAAATTTTTTCTTTTCTATTTTTCTTTTTTTAACTATTATTATTATTATTATTATTCTTTTCTTGTACTTCATGCATTTATTTATTTTTTCTCTGCTTTTTTTTTTTTTTTTTTTTAGTAATTTTTTTTTTAATTCATTTCTGTTCTTTTTCATTCATAAATTCCTTTATGCATTTTTTTTTCTTTCTTTTTTTTAATCTATTTTTATTTATATATTTATTTTTTTGTAATTTATTTATTCTGGTATTTTTCCCTTTCTTTTACTTCTGGTCTTTTTATTTAATTCATATTCATTGCATTCATGCAATGCTTTCATGCATTTATTATTCTTTTTCTCTTTTCCCCCCCCTATTTTTAGTATTTTTTGGGCAAATTATTTTACTTATTGTTTTCTTGTCCGTCCGTCTGTCCGTCCTTCCTTCCTTCCTTCCTTCCTCCCTTTCTTCGTTCCTTCATGCATTTTTTTTATCTATTTTCATTTTTTAGTTATTTTCCCTTTCTAAGCACTTTTCCTTCATCCATGCATTTTATTCATTTATTTAATTTCTCTCTATCAATTTTTTTTATTTTTTTTTGGGCAAATTATTTTCTCTATTCTTTTCTTGTCCTTCCTTCCTTCATTCCTTCCTTCATGCATTTACTTTTTTCCCTTTTCTTTCCTTTTTAGCTATTTTAATTTTTGTAGTCATTTTCTTTCCTTTATCCGTGCATTTATTCATTTCTTTTTTTCTTTTTTTTTTATCTATTTTTATTTTTTTGGCAAATTATTTTCTTTATTCTTTTCTGGTCTTTCCTTCCTTTCTTCCTTCCTTCATGCATTTATTCTTTCTTTTTCTTTTTCTTTTCCTTTCCTTTCCTTCTATTTTTTGAAAATTTATTTATCTTTCTTTCTTTCTTTCTTTCTTTTCCATGCATTTACTTATTTATATATTTTAACTATTTTTATTTTTTTTTGGCAAATTACTTATTCTTTGTATTATATTATTTTTTAGTTATTTATTTTAGTCTTTTATTTGTATTTATTCTCTATATTTTTCTTTTAATTTCTGATATTATTTTTATTATGCGTTTTCTTTTTTCTTTATTTCTCTTTTCTATTTCCGTTTATTTTATTTTCTTATTTATTTCTCAATTATTTCTTTTCTTATTCCTTTCTTTTCTAAGTTCTGCACGGGCAAGTAAAACTCTCTTTCTCCAGAAATTGTAGAAATCTACTTTCTAGTGCTCTTTGACCCTTGATATGACCCAGCAGAACTTGTGGTGTGTAAACCTGACTTGAGTGTTGGAGGAGTCAGCAGCGTGCGGGTGCTGTGACTCACAGATGAAATATTTTGCTCTCTGTGATGCTGGCTCCGCCTCGCTGGGCCCTGAGAGCATGAGGCAGCGAGGCGCCATGTGTGCCGAGAGAGAGACCTGGCCCTGCTGTGAACTACTCACTGGAATCACCTCACTCGTCGGCCTCAGCCGCTCCACTTGTTTGTGCTTTCTGCTCGACCTCTCAGTGCTGAGCGCTACAGCTTTGAGTCACGGTTGTCAGAGTGAGCTGTGTTTGTGTGTTTTACATTTCTTCCTGAATTGGAAAGGCAAAATAAACAAACCGCGGTCGGAAAAAGGCACCGGAATTCATCTCTGTATCCTCTCATGTCCTTATCAACAGAAAGGTTGCGCGTGGTGTGGGTTTATGTGACATACAAAGTGAAAGTGTGTGTATTTGTGGCCACAGCTTTTTGGAGGGAGGCTTTAGAGTGTGGTACCTATTTTATTTAGTGTATACAATAAAAAAAGTAAAGGTTATATATGCTTTGTATGTTTTGGTAAGCTTTTTGTTAAAAAAAAAAAAAAAAAAAAACTGATTCAGGTCTCACATGCCATGTTCGTTTGGACATCACAAAAGTATTGACTTGCAGTTTAGCAAATGTAGGTTTTAGATTCATACTGTAATCTGCGGGTCTTTTCGGCTAATACTGTATATTAAAAAATCAGAAGTATCATTGTTAATTGGACAACAAAATCTAAAAAGAAATTCAGAGGACCTGATATTACACTTTAAACAAATGCATGGTTGCAAGTTAAAAATTCAGATTTATGAATTTAATTAAACCTTGCAAACATTACATTGATATGCTCTGTTGACCTAATAATGTTGATAATTAATGTAATACATTAGCTCAATAATGTATGTGTAATTTGAACTTGTGGAAGAAATTTTACTTTTAAAAGAAACTTTACATTTTTGCTTTAATTGTAAGTTGCAGTAGCTGTTTTGTTTGTGTTTTGACAACTTTGAAAAATTGGCAGTGGATTTCTAGTTCCCACAGGCTTTTCATAGGACTGTATAGTGAGAATAAATGTTGACGTTAGATATTATTTAGGCCTATGTGTTTTTAGTAAAGGGAAAGACATTGTAGTGTTTAAAGCTGTTATATTTAACAGCTTGTGGTTAGGTTGTGGGTGGCTTCTTGAGAGTATACACTACACTGACCATATGAGCAATGAATGTGCTAATGCCAGTGACAACTAATATTTACTTGTTCATTAAAATTACATGCTAAATAAGTTACATTGACCATGTGCTATGCTAACTGTTCATTTCAATTCAAATAGATAAGATTAATTGCTTCCAGGGCCACAACTCAATTGTTACAAATTAGTAACAACTTCTTTGAATAATCTACTTAATTTGCATTTATCAAATTAAGTTTCTCTAACTCAGTGTAGTTTTTTGGTTGAACATAATTTAGAGGTTGTCATAACTCACATTGATTGATGTATACAATTTTGTTGTTCAGCCAAAATAATTGTTTTTAGAGAGTAGTTTTCACTTATTTTTGTGTTTCTGTGCCCCCAGCAGCGATATCACATTTGAAATGTTTTAAAATAGAACTTCCTCAATTTCATCTTTCATCAAATTCACTTCAAACTGCAACTTCACATCTCTTGTTAAAATTTCTTTTGCTATGGTGGTAGATTGAGTAGTGCTGCAGTGTCACTGCTTAATAGTGGTGCAGAAAACACTGTCAGAGTGTTTTAGTACAGCGTTCTGTCTACATTAGTGTAAGAATCCAAACGCTGAAGAACAATTAATCCAATGTCCAGAAAATCCAGTTTTTGTTGTTGTTGTTTTTAAGTGAAGCAGAACGGAATAAGAACAGTTCTAGATTCCCAACCCTACCTCATTTTATTTGTGCTTAGATTTTATTTCCCCACTCGTTTGGTTTGTTGAGGAGAGATTTGTTATTACTTTTTGGATATACAACAAAAAAATAATCTGGCACATAATAAAAAAAATCTCATAGATTTACAGAGAGTCATATCTAGAGACCAGAATACCATAGACATATGAGGGTGGACTCTTTCGACTTAGATTAGAAAGCAACTGTCAAGAACCACCCACAACACCCTAGCTTCATGGTGAGTTTTTCATGGACAAGCATTACCATTTCGTTCAGAAAATGTGTAAATCTGTTTTTTAATTCCCTTTAACTTCTGGTTTGAACCCAACAAATCTTTACTGCTAACTAGTGCTGTCAATAGATTTAAAAAAATTAACTACTTAATCGCTCATTTTTTTTTTTCTGAAATTGATTGATTAATCCCACCTAACATTAAAGTTTTTAAATATACTTTTATATTGCAATAATTTCACGTTCAATCTTCAAATTAATGTAGAAACAACATACAGTATATTTTTAATATTTGTTTAATGGCATCTTTTCTTATGACTGAAGGCGAGTATCACTGATACCAATACTACTGATGTCTCTGTGTTTTCCTAATCTTTAACCATTGACTATAGCCTTTCAACATTATTGAGAGCTATCAATTTTAGCATTTATTAGTCTTTAAAATTAACAACTTCTAATTTAAGTCAACTTAAAACAGTCTTCACATAAGCCCATTATAATAACGGTCATACCTGTACTCTTCAGCAAGTAGGAAATATACAGAAATTGAATAAAGTTATCAAACCCTAAATTCTAAATTAAATATAGATGAATCCTTAAAGCTACAAAAGTTATTGATTTCCACTTTTTTTTCTTTTGTTGTGTTTAACAGACATCACAGCAGCTGGTTATTGCTTATTTGGCTGCTATTACTTTAAGAGCTGCCGCTGCTGAACTTGAGGATCTGACACGCATGCTCGTAGTTTCATTTGCGCTTTAATGTGAAATTATACAGGCTACAGCGCGCGCCACAGTATTTGTGTGTGCAATTGAAGAGCACAGTGTAACGGCTGACAGGACAGGAAAATTAGTTTTTAACTGAATTATAACGTGACAACATCTCATCTGACCGCAGTTCACTGCTGTTCTACTGAAGCTCCTCATCACTTGTACTGTTTCCGCACTCGTTTGACGGTGGAGTACACATCTAAAAATCTCCTGTTTTATGTGATCGTATAAAGATGTTCTGCTTCTAAATAAACTCAATTCTTGTCAAGAAAAAAAATACAGAAGCAGCAGTTGTGAGTGGGGTGGCCAACCCTAGCTCCGCCCCTGCGTTAACTTGCGTTAAATATTTTTAACGCCGTTAAACTGGAAAAATTAATCACCTGCATTAACGAGCTAATTTTGGCAGCACCACTGCTAACTGAACCAAACGTCTTTTGAAAATATAGGCGTTGTGAGTAAGAACAGTTCTGGATTCTCAGCCCGACCTCCTCTTCTTTACTTCCCTTCCACCTGGTAAGGCGATTCATTCATCAATAATTGATAATTGGATAAGACAGGTGAAATGGAGAGGTAATTTGTTGAGTATAGGCAGCGTGCAGGGCCAGATGATTGGCTTTTTTTTCTCTTTCTTTCTCAGAACTACAAGCAGAGTTTACTGAGTTCAACGGCTCTCAAGGACGCGGCAGTCTGCTCGTAGCCACAGGGCTGTTCCTCTCACTCTTGTTCTCTATTTTTTGCGTCATCATCTCACATTCACTCCTTGTTTCAGGCTCCATCTCTATCCCATCTCAGCAGGGGTTGTCGATACTCCACGCACAGCTGTAATAGAACAGTTACTGATGTGCAGCGCTTGTAAAGTGACCACCATAGTTTCAGATTTCTTCATAGCAAGATAAAACTGGATAGCTTGTGACAGGTAGAAAGCAACGGGGTACATGTGTGCTGAATGTCGTAGCGGGTGAGGAAGAGGAGGGAATACTTATTGATTTCAGACAAACGTCTTTCTTTCTTTTCATTTGAAAATCCCTTGATTCTTTTTGTTCTGCTGCCTTTCCTTCCATCTTCATGTTTCTCCATCTGTCTCTCTCTCTTTCGCTAATGAAACTCCAAATGAATTGGAGCACGCTCGCTGGTTTCTCTCCCTCCTTCCCGACTCTCTCCCACTTATCATTCTCCGCCGCACTCTGCCTCCATACAGCACATATATGTGGGGTTTGTCAAGAGAGACGTCTTCTTTCTCTGTACATCCCCAGTAATCTTTTTAAGAGAAAGGTGATAATGTGAAGGCGTCTGTGTCATCTTGCTCTCTTTTGGTTGTTTGCAGTCATTTTCATGTTTGCACACAGTGTTTGATTAGTCTCTGTTTAAAGATGTGGTTTTGTGGTTGGATAAATGGTCATCATGAACTTATCCACACCTTACTTTGAACTTTTCAGTCCTGTGAAGATTGTGTGATTTCCTGATTAGGGTCTTTGTAGTGCGCGCGCGCACACACACATGTATGTGTGTGTATATGTAAATATACGTGTGTGTGTGTGTGTGTGTGTATATATATATGTATGTATATGTATATGTTTTTTTGGTGCCTTTTATACAAAAAAATAAATACATTATAAAAATAGTTGCATACATGGTTTTGTTTAGTATCATATTTAATTCATCAGTCTGGATCTCACACTCAAGGATTTTATTTAAGAAAAGTATGAAATATCATTCAGATGACAAAAGGCATGTGAGGGTTGTGTACAATGGGTTTTTCAGCAAAGGTTTAATCACATTGTTAATTTAGAGACCTTTGCATATCAAATTTGATACATTAGGCTCTGTAGGGTTAAATGCCCCAAGGTTTCACTTGTTTGTTGCAAGTTGCTGTGAATAGAAGAGGATAGGTAGGTACATGTATATTAATCAAAGCAGACTTGTATTAAGGTCCTCATTGGTTCTCAACTCAGGGTCAGGGTCCACTAGGGGGCCTCGGCAAACTTACAAGTGGCATCAACATGACGAAACAGCAAAATTAAAATAAGACAAAGCCACAAAAAAAGACATTTCATATTTTATTCACTGCTTAATTTTTTCTTTTCTTTTGAAGACTCAGGCATCATTTCTTGTTGTGATTTCTAGACTTCAAAGTCATGTAAATTAATAAATATTAGGCATTTTGATTGACAGTTTTATAGGTTTGCCAAGCTCGGGTAAATCTGTATCCATTAAATCATGAAGCCATGTAAATTCATTGCTTAAAAAGAGTGAGAACCGTGACAAACTTTTCAGAGTCGGTCCTTCAAATTCACATAATTTTCAAAACTCATAAACTCACAAAAACACCATAAAACACTTTTTTTCTTTTCTTTTTTGGAAGGAGGTCTATTGCTGTGATTACGAAGTGAATTTTATTGTGTTGCACATGTTCATGTCAGGTGTAAAGGGGCCTAAGATATCTTGACCACTATATATGACTGATATGGTTCTCCCTTTAATGTAGTTTACATGGGTTTTTCACTTCAACAAGCCTTGTGGTTTGAGGTTTCATTTGTGACTGTGCCAAACAGTGTGGTGTTAGTTACACACCGAATTGCAATACTTTTAGTTAGGTTCTAATCTATGACTTTGAGTATGATCAATAGTAATTGTGATAGCCTTAGGGGTCGTTCACACAGAAGGCATTGTTGTGTTTAAAATTGTAAGACACAGGGCAAAGAAATGAAAGCACATTTGGAAAAAAAAATAACTTAAGCACCACATATTTAGAACATAATTTTTTTTACATAAAAACAATGAAAATGGAATGCAAAATTTCCGTAACGAAATGCAAGTGTTCTGTGTGAACACTGCTTTTTCAAATTTCATTTGAAATTTTAATTGGAATGTTCTGACTGGATGGATGATTGCTTATGCACCATATTGCATTACATCATGACATATGATACAAATTGACAAAAAATTGCTTAAAGGTGCTGTATGCAAATTTTTGACTGTACTAAAATGTTAAAATATTGTAAGTTTGCAGTTTCTAAGTTCACATACTTGTTCTCTGAAAAACAGTCGTACAGCAAGTTATTCTACTTTGAAATGTGTGTTCCGTGTTGGAATGTCTGTTTTTCTTTTGGTCTGGGTGATTCCACCCACTGCCATTTTACACAAGTATTTTGACACCTTGGGTTGCCAGTTGGTGAAAAACGCAGCGATCGTAGATTCTACCTGACCTAAAAAACATTGGCATCCATCTAAAAAGCTCTATGACCAGAAGCATATTAAAAAACGTGGCTAAATAAAGTCATCGTCACCTTCCATTGTCAACTGTGCTCATTCCTGTTGTGTGTCCACAATCTGGCAACCCATGTGAGGAAGAGGGACAAACGGCTCTCTTCGGTATTTTGGATTTTAACCATAGAATCCATTTCGACCACCAGCTGTCGATATTACATACTGCACCTTTAAATTGCATGAAGGGTAAATAATTTTGAGTAAATATTGTGAGTTCATTCAGAAATATCTAAAAACTGATAATGTTCCAGTACATGGAACACGAGAGACAAGAGAACTGTCGCTTCGATGCCATTTATAATTTTCATGTTATGGCCAATAACCAAAAAACACTTACTATTATTATACTAACAACCATTTTGGGGCCTTTGTAACTATCAAAATCAGCCAGTTAGCATCAGCATGCAGCATCACATCTGAAATAATATTAATAAGGGTTGACAAATGAAGGTTGTTTTCTTTTCCCTTTGATTTTTAGGAGAAATGGAAGAGGAGATGGAGAACCCCGAAATGGTGAATCTCCCAGAGAAACAGAAGCATCAGCTGAGACACAGAGAGCTCTTCCTTTCCAGACAGCTGGAGTCTCTGCCCGCGACACACATCAGGTAACCTACAAAAAGCTTTGTCGATTATTGAGGATACGCTTCATTCTGCGGTGTTCTCTCTAGCAGCCAACCGGACTCGTTCTCATTAGCGTCTGCATGCGAGTCACACATCTCACGCACATACCGGCTCCCTTCAGTCTTTTTCGTGTTCTGGCCTAATGGAATCCCCAGCACAGGAGAGTATTAACCTCTCGTTCATTCACGCCGCTCTCTCGTCGCTACGAATTCAGCGGAGAGCAATTGAAGATTGAGTCAATCTCGTTTTTGCTCAAGGGCTTGTATTTTTCATCGTCATCTATACATGTGAATAGAACCATTTAATGAGGATCATGCCCACTTTTATTTTGTAAGTTGCTATGAAATCGATGTTCTCAGGAAAGCGGCCATTCAGCATAAGGCTGCCCTTTAAACCACCACATCCGCTCGTGTCCTGCTTACAAACCTGAGGTGCTGGTCAGGTCACGTCTGACTCATGTAAATCTTCTTTTGAGTTTGTGGAGAAAGTCAGACTCAAGGGTGGCGTGAGCTTGACCTTTCTGGATGAACAGGTTCTTCAGTGTTGTTTGGTGATGGAAGGTGGACGGCCAGCATCACTTCTCTCTCGGGTTGAAACAGTTCATCAAGTGATTAGAATTTTCGTCTTGTTTTACTCATTTGCAGTGACCCAAAAACATGAACATAGAACATAGAAATAATTGTCTTTAATGTTATTAAAATGTAACTGGCATTAAACACAACAACAGAGTTAATAAGTTCAAATTCAGAATTTACTCAAATCTCATGTGAGGGCTTTGGCTACATTGCCAAAAACATTTCTTATTCAGCATATTTGTTTTGTTTTAGAGGAAAATAATCAATTTACATAATCAGTAAAATGACTGAAGCTTTTAAGTCTTGTTCTAAGGGAAAGCAGTGAACATTTTGTGAAGTTTATAAAATCTGACTTTTTTTTTTTTTTTTTTTTTTGGAGTGAATATATCTTGTTTTAAGGATATTTAGATATACCGAATAAGAGATTTTTTTTCAATGGTATTTTTGGCCATTTTGCCACAATTTATATTAATAAGATACTGGAAAGAGGCTAGGATGTGTGATATTTTATTTATTTATTTTTTTATGTACGCCAGCTTTAACTTTTGTATGTATCTTTGCTGGTTTGATGTTTTCTAGGTCTATTTTAGCTCTGGGATCTGTCAGGAGTACTAATTCATGCAAACTTAATCAAATAAAGTACAAATAAAATTTTAAATGATTGACTTCTAAGAAATTCTAAGCATCGGTTCTTATCTTAATATCTTAGGGACCAGGTTTGTTTTTTCATTTATACTTTTTCAAAATTTATACATATTATATGACCTTTCAGAGGTGTACTTTACCATTGTTTTGAATGAAGACACAACTTTTTTTTTTTTTTTTTTTGTAACTTTTCCTCTGTCAGATTACTTTAAATAAAAAAAATAAATAAATAATAAAAAAAAATAAATAAATCATTACTTGCAAAACTAAGCTCAGCTGGCGACAGTTAGACAAGCTGCTGTGAACAAATACACCTGTTTAACTACAACCAGCTAGGAGGATTTTTCTGTTTCTGATACTTTTGGCTCCAAATATTGAATTGGAGTCCATGAAACAAGTTTTAACATTCTAAATTGTGTGATACGTTTTTTAAATGGAATTAAAATAAATGACAGACTGTACATAGTATAATAATACGGTCATTTCTAAACCACAGCCCAAACAGCAAAATTCTGTCCAGCAGTACTGTGAATAAACTATGTGAAGTAATCTATTTAATGGCATATGTGATTCAATCCATCACTAAAACTGCATGTTATGTGTTGTTTTTCAGGGGGAAATGCTGCGTTACACTTCTGAATGAGACGGAAGCCCTCAAGTCCTATTTAGACAGAGAAGTGAGTGTCACAGCACTATGGTGAGGTGTTTCTACGCCTGTGCAAATGCTTTTGTTTGCATGAATTTGCTTTTCACTCTCTGTATCTCCGTTCACAGTATGTCTGCAAGAGGGAAATGTTTATCTGACGTGTGTGTGTGTGTGTGTGTGTGTATGAGAGCTAGTTTTGAGTCCCGATCCAAATGAATAATTCAGTGTGTTGACCCAGTATGTTCCTCCTCATATTTAGTAATGAGGAGACTGGAGACTCTACAAAGAGTCAAGCCGGTCCTCTAATATCTCAAACACTGGCCTTCACCGGTTCATTTGTCTGTGTTTATATTAAAGGCCAGGAACATACTTTACCGGAGTATGTACGCATAAGCTTGGTCAGTGCATTACAAGCGTGCTGTACTTCGTTTGCGTTCTTGTCTTTGATGCAACGATGCACAAAATTAAACTTTGCATTTGTGGAATTTAATGCAGTATGTTTTTGGCCTTAATCAAGGTGCCTCTTGGTTTTGCAGGATGCTTTTTTCTACTCACTGGTATACGACCCTCAGCAGAAGACTCTGCTGGCTGATAAGGGAGAGATCAGAGTGGGAAATAAGTACCAGGCCGACATCACTGACCTCCTCAAAGAAGGTAAGACATCTCTTCGCCTTATTGAGTTAGACATGGTCGAAGCTTTGAGCTCTTCAGATGAAACCATTAAACAACCACATATTCAACAGCTGTTTTCTCATCTTGTATTTCTCTTCATCACTCATCATATTGACATTTAACAAAAATATTAAGCAGCACAACTGTTTTCAACATTGATAAATTGATAAATGGTTTTTTGAGTAGCAAATCAGCATATTAGAATGATTTCTGAAGAATCATGTGACACTAGCCGGGTTTCCATTACAGATTTGCACAACGCTTTGGCGATATTTTATAAATGTCGATTAAAAAATCCTTTTGCGAATTGACGGCATTTCCATTAACCGATGTTATGCGACTAAAGTCATGGCGACGGATGTTAGTAGGTTTATGTACATTGCAGTTGCCGCACTAGCCATTATTTTTAATCAAAGGAGGTGTATGTGTGTATCTTTAGTGAAGCAACGTGGACAGTTGCTTCTGGGACTCTTCTAAAACATGCTGCAGCTGATATAAACGCAAGCATTGACTAGAGTGGCCACGTTGGAGCTGTAATGCGCCACATACATGTGCAGTGTAAATGAGTAGTTATCAAAGCATTAATGGCAAGGAAAGCCGTTTATACTTGAGAGTGGCCACGTATGAGGTGTTTCTTGGAGGTTATGGTATTTTAAAGATTGATCATGTGACTTTTTATGTACACCAGGAGACCTGTTAAGGGGGGGGGGGATGTTTCCATTGCAGTTTTGTGATATGTCCATTTTTCGAATTGCCTGAAAAACCACCTCATTTGAGCGTAAAAACTTATTCAGCTTTGAAATAAATTACTTTTTTTTTTTTTTTATTATATAGAACACTTCTAAATTGTAATAATATATTAAAGTTTAACTTTTTATGAAATTGCTTTATTTTTAATCCAATCATCCATCTTCTTTTAAAAACATTTAGAACATTTTATCGATTTGTTTTAAATAATGAAAGACTGTTTCCTACAACACAAACATTTTTTAAAATATACTGGTCGCTGATTACCATTCAGTTACACTGAATAGGAACTGGAGCTTTCAAGCTTTGCAAATTATTCAGATCATTGAGAAACCAAGCTTGCTTTCCCAAAAGCATCATAAGCATATGTTGATAATAGAAACCATTGCCACTCGTTGCTTTTTAGAAAACGCAGCTCAGATCAGTTTAATTTGTTCACAAATCATTTAGAGCAGTTTGTGTGAACTGAATCAACTGATCCAATGAAAAGATTCAAGTCAAAGGAACAGTTTGTTCATGAATCACCCCAATCAATTACAGATAGATGAATATTGTTTCACTTGTATCACATTATAGAAGTAAAATGCCTTTTTATGATGACTTTACATGATTGGACACAATATTTATGTAGAATAAATACTTGTTACTTGGCCAAGCAATAATTTCTCACCTCAAGCAACCTGTCACTCACATGAGATCAAAACCAAACATCAACAATCCAATTAAAGGGATAGTTCACCCAAAAATGAAAATTCTATTATTATTTACTCACCCTCATGTCGTTCAAAACCTGTATGAGTTTCTTTCTTATGTTGAACATAAAAGAAAATACTTTGAAGAATGCTGGTAATCGAAAAGTTGATTTTCCCTATTGACTTCCATAGTATTTCTTTCCTTTCTATGGAAGTCAATGGGGACCAACAACTGTTTGGTTCTTCAAAATTCTTCCAAATATCTTCTTTTGTGTTCAACATAAGAAAGAAACCTATACAGGTTTGGAACGACATGAGGGTGAGTAAATGATGACAAAATTTTCATTTTTAGGTGAACTCTTCCTTTAATGATGGACAAAATCAAGTCCCACCCTAGATTTTTTTTTTTTTTTTTTCCCCCCTCATTCAAGAGGCTGCTTCACTCAGATATGGTACTGTATATCACAATAGAGAAGAAGAGATGATCGCAATTTGCAGTTTCATACAGACTTTAATGTCCAATGGGCATAATCTCAAATTGCCTGATAGCTCCCAATTAAACATGTTGGTCATTATGTTGGTTGGCCACTAATGCTTCTTACACTAATTGTAAGAACTAAATTAAGTTCACATTAGATAAAAGCTGGCTTCAGGAAGAAAGCGAAACAGAAGTCTCTTTTTAAAGCAGTATGTGTCCTATAGTAAATGTGATCTGTGGATGTTGGTTTATCAGGAGAGGATGATGGTCGGGAGCTGGAAAAACTGGAGGAGAAGGTGTGGGATCCCAGCAACCCTCTCACCGAGAAACAGATCGACCAGTTCCTCGTCGTAGCTAGGTAAGATTCTGCAGCGTGAACAAATTTGCTGTTTTTTTTTTGTGAACAGAAGATTGAGTTTAAAAGACAATAAACAACAAAAACCTCAACTATGAAATTCTGAAGATGCCTCCCAAATAATATCTTTTTTTTTTTTTTTTTTTTTTGAACCACTCTGTACCCTGTTATTTCAAACTGCATATTTTGCTCGCTCTCACTCACTCATTCTCTTTCACATTTTTTCCCTCTCTTTCTCAAACTTCCCCAACCCCCCTCCCCTGCAGGTCTGTGGGTACGTTTGCGCGGGCTCTAGACTGCAGCAGTTCAGTTCGGCAGCCCAGTCTGCACATGAGCGCTGCAGCAGCCTCCAGAGACATCACACTGGTACGGCACATCTCACGTTCTCACACTCTCGCACACTCCACACGCTGCTGGAAGACTTCACACTTTAGTTAAGCTCAGCAGGTTCATACTAATTAATGGCAGAAATTCACTGAGAAAAAAAAGAAACAACTCAAACCTTTTTGGATCATTTGTCATTTGGCTATAAATGCTAATGTTACAGTATAATATAATATAATATATTATATATAAAGACATTTATTATGCCTCTTTTATGACACGATTTATATATATATATATATATATATATGTATATGTATGTAATATAATATAATATTATATTATATATATATATATATAAAATATTATATTATATTAATCCTGTCATAAAAGAGGCATAATAAATGTCTTTTCTCATCTTATTCTACAATGTCAAATACAGCCTAGCTACTACAATACATAATCTCGAATGTCCCAAAGATGCTTTTTAATCATTATTTTCAAATTATTTTCATTATTTTCTCTTCTTCAAATCTCATCTTGTTATCTTTGTTGTGGCATGTTATTTAGCTTTTGTCTGATAACCTGTACAGATAACCTAGAATATCCGACACTCGAAACTTATGTTTGTTTTTTTTTGTCTAAAAGAGAAAATAGGCTGCAAATTTTAACAGGAATGATTAATATCTGATAACAGTATTTGGAGAAGCAAGTGTGTGCATGAAAAAAGTTCAGTTTTATTTAATGTAAATGATGACTGTTAAAAGATGATATATTGATGGGAAATAGATTGCCCTGAAGCATATTGCAGTCAAAATTCAAATGCAATCACAAATTCAGTTTGTATCCATGAACTAGCACAGACGGTAAAAGGCCATTTAAACCAACATCTTGTGTGTTACATAAAAAAGGAACCAGCTCTCATGTTCCTTTCCTTTAGAAATGGAAAGTAAAGTTTTGTCCTTTGTTGTGTAAGTACAGATGTGTTTATATCAGTCAAAAGTCAATTTAAGATTTAGAGATTGTTGTTAGTATTCTGTCATAATAGTCAACAAAAACATCTCAGTTTGTAATCGTTTAAAGTCAAAAAATTTTCAATTATTCAACCCAGATTGAATAATTACATGAATAATTGTACTGTTTTGAAGTTCATTGAATATTTTCAAAAGTTGTTGGAGTTTTAATGTTATTTCATTGACACAAATTCAAGGAAAAACATGTAATGAGTTATAGCAATACATTATAATGTATTAAATGTATAGTTATTTCAAGCAAAGTCTACTTTAAAATTAGCATTTTTGGTTTTCCAGAAATTTCAGTTTCCATTTTGCTCAAAGGTAAAGTGTGCCATAGTTCACTAAACCGAACTGCAAAAAAGGATTGCCATTTCAGAAATGCCATTGGTTGAGCTAGTGTTTCTATCAGGATGCTCAAACTCATGATTTGAGTGGCAAAATGTGATTAGAATTTAAAGTGCACAGTGATCACGATCATCTCAAATAATCACAATTAGATCAAATAATCTCCACCAGGCGATTATGTAATAATTGCGACAGGCCTATTGCCAGCTCTGTGTTCAGTCTTAGCCTATAGGCTCTACGAGAAGAACATCAGAGCATGGTTTTCACTCTCTAGCCACCCAACTCTGCCCGTTGTGTACAAAACATGAGGGAAAGATGCCAGAGGGCAACATCCCCATGCATAAACATACACACTCTCATGCTGCCCACACAATCCCTCTTCATCTGGTGTCAGTGTTGTGTTGTTCCCAGAATTGAGCAATTCAGATTTTCTGCTGAAAACAATGGAGTGTTTGGTGATGAATCTTGGATTTGAGCCATCATTTGTGATGTTTTTTTTTTATCTCAAATTCTTTATTTTCAGTTTCATGCCATGGACACGTTGCATAAGAACGGCTATGACATGTCGCGGGCCATCGCGGCGCTGGTACCCCAGGGCGGGCCGGTGCTCTGCCGGGATGAAATGGAGGAATGGAGCGCATCCGAAGCCAACCTGTTCGAGGAAGCGCTTGAGAAATACGGCAAAGACTTCACCGACATCCAGCAAGACTTTGTAAGTTTGTGTTTACACAAGCAGAAGGGTGATCAGACTGAATTTCTTCAGTTTGTACTACAGCATAGCGTGGCTTTGAAAAGATTTGAACAGCATATGCTAAGGTAATTGTGGCAGTAATGACTGATAAACTGCCTTTGTTCAGGGGACAGCGAGTGTGCCAAGTGTGCGTTTAACTCTGCCATCTGGTGGTCGATGGGTGTATGTGCAGCATTGAGTATCGGCTCTGGGTTTCTGTCAGAAATCTCTACTTAGAGAAACAGGGAGGAGCCAGGCATGGAAAATGGGCACACCCTAAAGAAGTGAACCAGCTTATTCAGGGACACAAAGGATGGGAAACGGAGCTGGATTTCTGTTTGCCATCATGAACAGATTTGCTCAGTTAAAGATCCCTTAAATGAAAATTGTAACCATTTACTAACTCAACTCGTTTGATGTTGCTTTTTAAATCCATCTGATTTCCTTCTGTGGAACAAAACAACTGATATGTTTAAGAATTTTCATGCAACAACATGGAAAAAAAGTGACAAAAACACCAAAAAATGACTCATTTCAAATCTTCGGAAACCATATGAAAACTATGTATAAAACAGACCAGAATTA
Organism: Tor tambroides; assembly: GCA_021397915.2. NCBI lineage: Eukaryota > Metazoa > Chordata > Actinopteri > Cypriniformes > Cyprinidae > Tor > Tor tambroides. Next base: position 171,986 of record JAFVLL020003763.1, read on the forward strand.
TAATTCATTCATAATCTACACCTGCAGTAAGCTGCAACTGCTGAATCGGTGATTTGAACAATTGTAATGTGTGAGACTCGTTCACTGATCCGTTTCTCAAGTTCAGCTTAATGATCTGACTCAGTGATCTAGTCACAGTGGTTTTGAGTTCAAAGGTTTTAAAATGTCATTCCAGACATAGACTTTTGTTCATCTTCAGAACACAATTGAAGATACTTTTAAATATTTTCTCATCCTTGTTGTCCCATTATTGAAAGTCCATGTAACCAAAATTTTCACACATTAAAAAGACATATATATGTATATACATAATGTCACATAGCCTACATATATATTTGATCTTTTATTTACCATATTTGATGTTCTCTAGTGCTCAGTGTTTATATGTGAAAAATTCTGTTCATTGTGTAAACTGATCCTGTCTCTTCTGAAAACTTTAATTAAACTGTTCAGTTTATAGAGATTACTTGTACGATGTCTTTATAAGCGTTAAGGTTTTGGTTTGTGTGGACATTCAGTGGAGGTCCAGAAATCTCTCAGATTTCATTAAAAATATCTTTATTTGTGTTTAAAAGATAAATCCAAGTCCTATGAGTTTGGAAAGGCATGAGGATAAGTAAATTATGACAGAATTTTTGGTCACACTTTATTTTAAGGTCCAATTCTCGCCATTAACAAACCATTAACTATGACTTTTTCCTCAAACTCCTAATTTGCTGCTTATTAGTAATTAGTAAGGTAGTTAAGTTTAGGTATTGGGTAGCATTATGGATGTAAAATATGGTCATGCAGAGTATGTGCTTTATAAGTACTAATAAACAGCCAATATGTTAATAATAGGCATGCTAATAAGCAACTAGTTAATAGTAAGAATTGGTCCCTATACTAAAGTGTTACAGAATTTTCATATTCTCGTAACCTACCCATTTTAAATACGGGGTTAAATATAATAAACAGCCATTTTGTTCATGATTTTAGTGAGGTGTTCATTCTAAATGATCTTCTTTTATTTTCTTATTCCAGCTTCCTTGGAAGTCTCTGACCAGCATCATTGAGTATTACTACATGTGGAAGACCACAGACAGATACGTTCAGCAGGTAATCCAACACTGCTGTCTCAAGTCTCTGTGTACAGGCAGAAAACCTAGATAGTTTTCACTTTGAGACTAACTGGATCTTGTTTCATACAGAAACGGTTAAAAGCAGCCGAGGCTGAGAGCAAGTTAAAGCAGGTTTACATCCCAAACTAGTGAGTATTTCAACAGGTCGAAGTTCAACCCAGATTTTGCATTTCACCATAAGCTTTGAGTGACTGCACTTTGACCAGATGAAATCCAGTAACCGTCATGGCCTTTTTTTCTACAGTAACAAGCCCAACCCTAACCAGTTGAGCATGAACAGTGTGAAGCCAGGGCTCGTGAATGGAGCAGGTGCGCTTCCAGGAGCTCCAGGCCAGCCCGTCGGATTGGGCAGAGCATGCGAGAGCTGTTACAGTGAGTATTTGAGCTGCTCTAAAGTACTTAAAATGTTGAAGGTGACATTAAACTGACATAGGACAAAATATTTGTACAGATAAATTTTATTTTTTCCCCTGGTAATGTTAGTCAGGATTTCCCTGACACAGAATTAAAGGGACAGTTCACCCAAAAATGAAAATTCTGTCATTAATTACTCACCCTCATGTCGTCCAAACTTGTAAGACCTTCGTGCATCTTCGGAACACAAGGTATTTTTGATTAAATCCGAGAGCTTTCTGACCCTCCATAGACACCAACGCAACTGACACGTTCAAGGCCCAGAAAGGTAGCAAGGACATTGATAAAATAGTCCATGTGACATCAGGGGTTCAACCATAATTTTATGAAGCTATGAGAATACTTTTTGTGTGTGAAGAAAACCAAAAAACGACTGACACAAAAGAGAAGAAATTGTTGAATAGTTGTTATTTTTGTTTTCTTTGTGCACAAAAAGAAAAACTGTCAGAAAGCTCTCGGATTTCATCAGAAATCTTAATTTGTGTTCCGATGTCACTATTTTCACAAATTGACCCCCAAACCCCTAAAACGCCTTTGTCATGTAATTGAAAGGCCAAAATGCATAGGGCCAGATTTACCAACAGCTTGCGCAAACCGTCTTTTGTTGTTAAAATAGTACTGTCAGGATTTACTAAAGACGCGCAGTGAAGAATTAGTGCTCAAAAGGCATGGACAGTTATTTTTGCGGATGACCTTATTGAATATGCATTTGTAGGGGTACCCTTTCAGACGCAAAATTTGCGGCAGGAGAGTATTAAAATGAATCACGCAACGCGATTTACTAATGTTTGCGCTCGTCAAATTACTGGTATTTGCACCATTATTGAACGCCCAAAAAAAGCATGTCTTAAAGCAGGCAGTAATTTGCGCTGCTCTTGGTAGATTGCACTGGTCGTTATGGAAATGATCTGGTTGTGTCTGTGTTCTTTAATGTGCTCATTGTCAGTAAATCACACACAGAATTTTCCCCTCCCATCAGCGCTTTTATGGAATTGTGCTCTAACGCTAATTTGCACTGTTTAGTAAATCTGGCCCTTAAAGTTTTCCATTTTTAGTTGAAAACTGTTGCATAAATGCCCCCCTAAAACTAAACGTATTTTCCATAATAAAGCTCAAAACAATAAAACAAATGTATAAAATAAAATTATAAACAATGTCTTGGCAACTAACTGAGATAATTGTAAGTTGAAGTCCTAAAATTATTAAAACTAAAACTGAAATAAAAATATAGGTAAATAGAAATGTTGTTAATATTAATAAAAAACAGTAATGATGACAAAGCACAGCAAAATTATTAATTTAAACTAAAATGAAACTAGAAACTAAAAATAAAAAAAAAGCTAATTCAAAATATTAATAAATACAAATAAAAATAATACTATAGTAACACTGCTCTACATGTAAATGACATCTGTTATGATTGATTAACCTCTTGAAATAATTGCATATGAAATAAGCAAGTAATAAGTAATAATGTCCCAACCCGTACAGGCTGAATACAGTAAAGTAGCTGAGCACTGATTTGATTTTTATTTATTTCAAAAAAGAGAGGATAAGTCCTGTTTTCTATTATATAAATCCGTTTAGTATTATTTCAGGTGAAAGGTTAAACTACAGTGAGTAGAGCAGAGTGGTGTTGGAAGGATTTTTATGTGTTTTGTTTGTTTGTAGCCACTAGCTCGTATCAGTGGTACTCATGGGGGCCGCCCAACATGCAGTGCCGACTGTGTGCCTCCTGCTGGACTTACTGGAAAAAGTACGGAGGTCTGAAGATGCCAACCAGACTGGATGGAGAGAGGCCCGGACCCAACCGCAACAACATGGTGGGTGTAAAGTGGATTCTCTCCAAACATGCTCCACAGGGCTCCAAGTCAATTCTTGACATGAAATTCTTGCTCTCTCCCCCGACTCGTTTTATTTAGTCTGTTTTTTCTTATACTGTGCAATTCTGTTTTATTATGCCTCTTTGTGACTGTTAAATGAATGCCCTGAATGAGAGAAACTTTGTCTTTCATTTATGTTTAAAAGATGTTTAAAAGTGAAATTCATGGACTTTAACAGAATTAAAATGCAATATTTAGATTTCTCTGTCACCCAGGACTTGACTTTCATCTCGCTGTCTGTGTTCAGAGTCCTCACGGTCTGCCCATGAGACACAGCGGAAGCCCAAAGTTTGCTGTTAAGACCAGACAGGCTTTCTACCTGCAAACGTCTCAGCTGACGAAAGCCGCTCGACGTGTCTGCCAGGACCTGTTGAGATCTAGATATTTAGCCAGACACCCGTACACTCCTGTCAACACTGCCGCTATCAAAGCAGAGTGTGAGTATCTGCTGTGAGACATGAATGTGGTACTTGAAGTTTGAGTTGCTCCGATTGTATTTCTTATGTAATTTACATATGAATTTATTTTATTTTATTTATTTTTTTAACTAAATTGTGGGTCAATGAATGAAAAACACATGTACCAAATTCTTGAAAATGAACAAAAATGCAAAAAAGTACATTTCATATGGCTTTAAAAAAAACTTTAATACCATTTTCAAAAAAGTTTACATTTGAAGGCTCAAAAATGTTATGTGATGTAACCATAAAGTAAAAAGTAAAACTTAAAAAAAAATCAAATAAAATAATATTTTTATTTTTCAAGGCAATTTTTTTTTTTTTTACAATCTAATTATTAATTCATAATTACGATTAATTTGGAAGGTTGTACCATATGCCATTTGACGTTGCACAACCTGAACTTCATTTTACAACCTTAACCTGTCACAAAAAGATAAAATATTTTATTTGATGTTTATTAATATTTGATATTTTATGAGCCTTATTGACTCTGTCACAGTCTTGAGAATCTACAGGGATCCTCGTCATTACTTTTTTCCTGCATGTTTCTGTATATTGGTTGTACCACAAGACTGATATGGTAGACAAATGTTTTTATTATTTTTTTATTAATACTAATTTTCCAGTATTAATATATTTTAAAACTCCTTCACTGTTTTTTTTTTTTATAAATTCTGGTAACAGTTTACAATAAGGTTCCATCTGTTAATATTAGTTAACCACATTAGTTAACATATACTAACAATGAAAAATACTTGTAAATAATTTATTAATCTTAATTAATGTTGATTCAAACATTTACTAACACATTATTAAAATCAAAATGTGTACCTATTAATGTTATTTAATGGACCAGAGCTTACATGGACTAACAATGAAAAGTTGTATTTTTATTAACTAGCATTAAAGATTCATAAACACTGTATCAAATGCATTGCTTAGTGTTAGTTAATGCATTAAATACAGTTAACAAATGGAACCTTATAGTAAAGTGTTATAATAAAATGATGTATATGTGCATACAATTTGAAAAAATATGCTAAACTACCTTAAATGCATTCTTTTAAATAGGCTTTTTGTCTTCATTATTAAATTGGTTATTCCACCCTGAATGTTCATCATAAAATGTGTATTCAGGATAATAAATAATCTGCATTTTTTGCATTTGTATTTCTTAATTAAAAAGAGTGTTGTGTCATTGACCCGGTTCTGAATTGCCACAGTAATTTGCACCTAATTAGAAAACATTTTTAATGTTGTTTCTTTTTTTGACATATTTCAGGTGCCATTAGGTTGCCAGATATTTCCAAAAAGCTTCCATCTCTAAAGCAGACAGTAAGGAAGCCTTTAGAGTCAGTGGTTAGATATCTGGGTGAGTGAATCTGCCTTCAAAACCCTTCAAAATCTTTTTTGAATTTTTCAAGCAAACCCATTTTAATCATGTATTTCCAAACCCTGTTCCAGAGGCCCACCCCTGCCCACCCAAATCAGACCCTCCACGAGGAGCCACCATTTCCACAGGCAGCCTGACGCCCATCAAATCCACGCCCATCCTCAACAACGGCTCCCCAACCATCCTGGGAAAGCGCACCTACGAGCAACACAACGGTTTGGATGGTAAGCCATCATCGGGTCGTGTGTGCAAGACGCTGTTTCTGTGCTGCCCACACAACACACTCTCTTCCTACTCTCTCATTCACTTGTCTTAAACTCTCCCACTCGTATCTTCACCAACCCCCATACAGGAAAACAAACACACACACACACACACACACACACATGCTACTTTAATCTCTGAATGGCTTTCAGGGTTGTCATGGTAACGGATCAGCAGTGACTCACATGGATCATTAGTCCTGCGGGAGATCAGACCCCAAAAACACAGACTAAAGGCACCGTAACCGTCGATTGGAAAGGAGGGCTTCCCGAGCACGTGGCGCGGATGTTAGGAGCACTTATGTATGCTCCCCTGTCACATTGTGCTTCATTACCCTCTTGTCTCTATGAAGGCTTTGGATGGAAACCAATGTTCAGCGGTTATATAAATTCCTGATGAGCTTGGCACCATTCTGTCCAAAGCAGCAAATCCTTTTTCTTCACCCCATGCTGATTTTTCAGATTGCTTTTACATTTGGGGTCTTAATGCACTTATATGGTTGGTGTTTTGTGGTTGTGATAAATGCCACATGCTGCTGTCCTCAAACCTGGTCCTTTGTGGTGCGAGCCACATGTATTATGTAAAGGATGGGGTTAGCTGAAGAGTGCATGTAGTACCGCTTAGAACCAGTAGGGTGACATGAGGCTTCAGGGTGAGTGGCTCGTGAAACTATAGAATGTAGCAGTGTCTGGAGTCTCAGTGATGGTAGATTCTTTTCAGAACCTGGTAAGCTGCTCTGATATGTACTTCTTCAGTGGGCAGCTGTCTTCTAAGGCTGGCCACACACTTTTTGCATTTGCATCCCCGAATGATCTGGGGTGTGGCCTGATTTGAGGCTTGTCGTCAAACGATTTTTTGTTCAAAAAATCCTCTATTGTGTGGTGTCATTACGATTATTTATCTGCTTCCGATCGAGACGGTGTGTCCCTGAACTCAAATCGTAAATATCAAACATGTTTATCAAACACCTCTGACGTGATACCCGCGATAGCCAATGAGAGCGAGCAAGCGTCACTTACTGGCTGTTGCGTGCTTCTATAGCTGAAACTTGGCAGCCACAAACATGAAATGAAAGCAGAGAACATCACCCATATTCATTTTTATACTTTGTTTTTCACTGTGAAACAGAATGTGTGCCAGGAGAACCAGCTGACAACGTTGATTGTCCTCTATTTGTTTTTCTCTGTAGTCACGTTTGATCTCGTGAGTCTCTGTGAGATCACGTGTCACTGTGAAATCGCTCCTACAGTCAACAAGTGTGGAGTCTCGCGGTCTGGTCGAATCGTCTAGTGTGTGCGTTCAGAGGATTATAAGGCTAAAAATCGGTTGAACTGTCTTCATGTCTGTGGTCTCCCATGGTTTTAAAATCGTTTAAGATTTGAAAATCGTCTAGTGTGCGGCCAGCCTAAGGTAGCATCCTAACTAGAATGGAATCTCGTAAGTGACTGTTTTTGGGTGCTCTATATAGGCAGCAGCTCCATGTGCCACATAAAAAGCTCTCTTCATTTAAACACACTAGTGACTTGACTCGTTTATATTATATTATGTTATTAGGATACATCTTTATCACAGTTAATATTTACAAATGCACACAATATTTAATATTCAATACACAATACAAATGAATGTTCATATTATGCTATTTATTTTACTTTTATGTAAATAAACATTTATTTCGACAATTAGTTGCAAATACCTTGTACCAGCATGTATAGATGAACAGTGTTGGGAGTAATGCATTACAAAAGTAACAATATTACAGTAGTATATTACTTTTTTCTGTAACGCAGTAATATAACGCATTACTAATAAAATTTGGGTAATATTATTACTCGTTACAATCTCAGTAACGCAAGTTACAACAACATGTTTTAACTCGAAATTAAGTGGTGAATTTACCAACACTACAAAACAGCACCAGAGAATAAATTCTGCGAGTAAAATAGTTTGTCTGTTTCCCGTTGCTGTAATTCGATGGTAATTTGTTATTTTCAGTTCATCAGAGAAAAGGATAAAATGCATAGTCAGATGCAATCTATGTGCATCACCGAAATCAACATGGAGAAATAGCACGAGTAACTGAAGAAACACCTGGACTGGTGCCACTAACACTAAGCTAACGGAGAGAAAGAATGCAGCGGACAAGCAACAGAAATTAAGTTAAGCTAAACATAAAATCTGTTTTTATTAAATCATAGTCTATATATAAAATGAATGAATACGTGAAATATGTGACTTCAGTAATTAACAGAGCAACAAAACGAAAGAGAAAGACAGAGTGACACATGCAGCTGAGTTTGGTTAATTTTTTTAACCAAAAATGCTCTACAAACAAGTTCACAGAAAGGAAACAGAGATGACAAAAAGCGCATCCTAAAATAAAAGTAAACTCATTGCTTCGAATGACCTACGACCAAAAAGTACAGAGTATTTTATGTTTCCGCTGTTCGAATTGCGCCGGCGTCTCACGCACACACATACAGCATTGCAAACGTTGCAGCCTGTTCATATCAGAATAAAATATAGTCAACCAAACATATAGCTACACTGCTTAATTTAAATAGTTTGTAGTACAATCCTTACCGTTCAGCCTGAGCTCAGGTCAAACGCATATTTGCTCATGTGAAGAGGATTATTTATGTATGTATGTATTTATTTATTTTTGCGGAAAGCGCATTAAGTACAAAGCCTGGTTTACATAATAAATAATAGTTCAGCATTCATATAGGCTACATTGCGAATATGGAAACAATTGGATTCGTGCCTAATGAGAGCTGCGTGGGAACAACGCCATTTGCTTTCATTTCGCTTTAAATTAATTTGTTTAGGCTTATTACCAACTTATATTTTTCATTCTTGTTTTGTTCTGAATAGCGTTCAAAATAGCCAGGCTAGCTATTGTGTTTATCGTTTGTACATTATAACATTCCGCTTTATTTCTGTATAATGCGGTTTGTGGTTTTCTGTGTTTAATCTAAACTACAACATAACATATGTGGACCTACATACCGGTATCTAAATATGATTTTAGAATTTTATGCTGTAGTAAACCTACCACATCACCCTCCAGCGGATGTATAATAAGCAGCAATAAACTACATTTTGGCATTTTAGAATGCCTAGTGAAAGTAACTCAAAAGTAACTAAAAGTAGTGTAACGCATTAGAGACAGTAATATTGTATTGTGAGTAGGGGTGTGCCGATCCGATATTCAGTATCGGTGTCGCTCTGATACTGGCATTTTCTGCTGGATCGGGTATCGGTCAGACGAGGCCGATCCAAATCTGATATTTTGCGTATACTATTTTGTTATTGTTAAGCCCCACGAAAGCCCCAAAAAATATTATAAAGCACAAAGTTTTCGCGCACTATATTTCAAGTGTTCTAAAACCGTTCCATAGTTTAATGTGAGGTACAGATGAATATTTACCTAAAGCTGCGTTCACGCTAGCAGCGACTTTTTGCATGTTGCCAGGGGCTGGCAATGAGGTTGCTAGTGGGCGTTCTCACTACTGGTTGCCTTGACAGCGAATCAGGTTTCTTGCCGCTAAATACAAACATTTTGGAGGCAAAAGACTAAATATAATATGAATATAAATTAAATCCGTACATGCAAAGAAAAATTAATGAGAGACAGAGCCTACTTTTTCCATTGCGTATGTTTATCTACGGCTGAAAGGAGAATGATCACGTGAGCTCTACTGTATTCTTTCCTATTGGCTGTCGCTCCCGAAAGTCTCTCTTCATTTGCATAAAGTTGAAGGATTCTGAACTTTATCGCATCACTAGACACGCCCCATCCGGTCGCCAGTGGTCGCTATCGCTCGCTGTCGTTCGTGTCGCCGGAAATTGCCAGCTCTCCATTGAAATGAATGGGATCGTGTCGCTTTGTCGCTGCGTGTCGCTTGTAGTGTGAACGGGGCTTAAATCAAGTTCACATAACTCTTTGCTCTGCTGCCACTGTCTGTCATCCTCCATTCAGCATTCAAACTGCGTGTTGCGTTTGGTTACTAACGTTACAGTCAAAACGATGAAACTCTCTCCAAGATTATTAAATGTTCCTAATATTGTACTTGATCTGTAAATAAAGATAAATGATATGGCATAAAAGGACTTCATCTTGCTGGAGTTTCTTGCCGTTTCTAAATCATGTTAATTTCTACCGGGCGTCTGTTAGATCACAACACTGGAGTAGAGAGCACTATGAATTGTTCTTCACAAGTACAGTAACTGAAATTTAAATTTAAAAAAAAAAAAAAAAGGCTCAATAAACTAACACACAGATTTAATACACTGCACATTATTATCTCTTCACTTTGTGCTTTGAACTACTTTATGCTGAGTGCTGTGCCCATAGATATATATACGTATACATATCTATGGCTGTGCCTGCACGCTGTGATTCCGTGTTGCTTCAAGCGCATCATTCTGCGCATAAGCACTTTGTGCCGGTCTGTATTGGAGCCTTTCGTATTATAATACTTTTGTGCAATGAAAGGTTATTAATAGCCTTTCTTGTTCATCTTATCTATCATATGTTGCTGCTTCATTACTGTATAATATGTATTTATATATAAATATATTACTTGTTTTTCATGAATGTATTTTACAAAAAATACAAAGAGCAATGTGTAACATTTTACCAGATTTAGTCCTACACTTATTCACTTTTATTTGTTCCCCACTAAATAATCTTGTTGTTGTTTTTTTTTCACTAAAATTTTAGATTTCATAAAATTAGATTTTATAAAACTTTCTGGAGCAACTTTTCCTACCGAATTGTCCACTAACCTAGTTTATAATAGCATTTTTGTCATAGATTATGATTATATATATTTTTTTGTTCGTTATTTTTCTTTATAATGAAGTTGTCTATATTTAGTAGATTGTGTGTAACACGCAAAAAAAGTGACGATCAGGTCAACACACATTGAAGTATAAATTCTACACTGAAAAAAAAAGAACTGCACTGATATCGGATCAATATCGGTATCGACAGATACTCCGAATTTTTGGTATCGGATCGGGATCGGTTCTGAAAAAGTGGTATCGAGCCAGCCCTAAATCTAAGTCTTAGATCACTTTTTATAAATTTAACACATCCTTGCTGAATAAAAGTATTAAATTCTTTCAAAAAAAGAAAAAAATAATTACTTACCCCAAACTTCTGAGCGGTAGTGTATAATGTGACAAAAGATTTCTATTTTAAATAAATGCTGTTCTTTTTACCATTTAATCATAAAAGAATCCTGAAAAAAGTATTACAGGTTCCAAAAACATTAAGCAGCACAACAGTTTCAACACACTGATAATAAATCAGCATATTAGAATGATTTCTGAAGGATCATGTGACATTTGAAGACTGGAGTAATGATGCTGAAAATTCAGCTTTGTATCACAGAATTAAATTGCGTTTTAAAGTGTATTAAAATACAAAAACATTATTTTAAATTGCGATAATATTTCACAATATTACTGTTTTTTTTCTGTATTTTTGATCAAATAAATGCAGCCTTGTTGAGCAAAAGAGACTAAAAAAACATTAAAAATCCTACTGATCCCAAACGTTTGAATGCCAGTGTAAGTAAATGAATTAGTTGTAAATGCTTTTACCAATATGTATAGATGGATTTATCTCCTCTCTTTCTCTTTATGTGTGTCAGGGTCCAAACCCAAAGTTCTGGCTCCTCAGTGGGAAATAATGGCCAAGAGGGTGTCTGAACCAAGCCGAACTCCCTCTGCTCTGCAGGATGAGGTTCACGAGCTGGACTGACCTCTGCTTTGACAACTGACTGCTACACTCTGACCAGATGAGCAGGTACAGCTCTCATGACATTTTCAAATGCATTTTCTCAACAGGTACAATTTGAAGATAATTTAATAAATTTGAGCTTTAAAAATCCCTTACATCAGAAACAAATGTAAAATATGTATATACTCTACACTCCAGTTCAAAAGTTTTTTTTTTTTCTATCTTTAACACAATCTCCAAACTTTTAAAGAGAGTACATATTTTTAAAATACTCCTAATTTTAGTTTTTCTGGCTTTTTTCTTTCTTTTTTTTTTAAATAATGTAAACCTTCCAAATTGGGCTATTAAATTCTTTAATGTATAACTTTTATGTATAAGTTTGAATACTGTAAGTAACTTGTAATTGTATTATTTTTTAATACTGTAAGTATATGTTTTTAGTATATAGCACTAATTCCAACATTAAAGCAGCAATAGATGATTTGTGTTGTACTATAAACTCTGACAGCATCTCTTTAATGCTCAATTTTCAGGTGACTCGAGAGATTTTTTCAGCTCTCAGTGACGGATGGGCCTAAGAACGGATCTGCGGTCAGAAAGCCCTGTCCAGGCGGCCCATTTTTATAGCTGAAGCCATTGAAATGACTGCAAAGCCCTGACGTCTCCATGGGTTAAAACAGCCTGTGGCCAATCGCAGGACTGACCTGATTGTACAGGACTGATTATTATTATTATTATTATTTACCATCAGCTGTTACTTCTGTCATTGTAATTATAATTATTATAATTATTACAATTATTATCACTGTTCTTTTTTTTTATCAAGTATAACCATTTTCTTTTTAATGACTTGAGAAAATGTAAGAATCTTGAACGTTTCTTAAAACGACTTGCTCCCAAAGCATAATGTAAAGGTGGGACGAACTGTCATTTTTGTCTCTTGCATTGTTTTGTAACATGTCAGCTCCGGCGCCGACATGTGACTTGCGTTTCTCTTTGTTTGGATGCTTGTATTCTCCGGTTCTGTTAGCCCGTCCTGCCACAGTGGTTTAAATTATTCAGAAAGACAACGGAACGTTCTTTTTCTACCTTTTTCACGAGTATTGCAACTGCTCCTATATGTAATTTCTCTTTTGTGAATATGTAAATGAAAACAGGAGGGAGGTGTTATTGTACAGTGGTGCATTTTGGGCCTTTGGTGGTTATCAAAGCTTGTTGTAATGGATTTGCCATGCACAGCGTATTCTTTGAAATGTCTTTTTGTAAGGAAATCTCCCCAGCTCTCTCCTGCATATACAGAGAGGGGATGGGAACTCTGAAAAGGTACTACCCCATTAATACAATGATGCACCTTCTTAAGAATGAGCTTGTACAAGAGTGTGGTGTTTAAGTTATTCCTCACGTATGCACACAGCAAAAAACAGACCGCTTCAGGCAAGGGATATGTGATACAACACGGTTTACTCTGCAGTTGGCTTATCAAATATTGATATCTTTAGGCCAACGCAGAGCTTCGCACACTCATCACACATTTTTCTTTTAAAAAATATTAAAATGACAAGGTTGTATACATGTACAACAGACTGTACTTGTAAACATTTTTGGAAAATCTCAAAAATTAATGTATAATTTGACACTTGCAACCAAAGATACCGAGCTTAGCAGTTTTAAAGGATGTATTTTTGGGGAATGATATTTTTATAGACATGTTTTCATGAACTGCCATCCTATCTAAAGCAGAACAGGTAGAATATAATTTCATTCCTTACAAAACGGATGTCAATTTGGAGTCACTCGTCGTGGAAAAAAAAAAATGACACAACGGATATCAGGCAAACATATTTTAATGTTTTTCATTTAATATTAAAGGAATATTTCATCCAAAAATAAAAAAGTTGTTTACTCACCCTCATGTTGTTTCAAACCTGTATAACCTGTATTTTTTTTCTGTGGAATATAAAAGACATTTTAAGAAACATTTCAGTGTTTTTTGTCCATTCAGTAAAAGTCAATGGTACCAAGCATTTGGTTACCAACATTCTTCAAAATATCTTTTTTTGTGTTTCACTGCAATAACCGAGTCATACAGGTTTGGTACAACATGAGGAAATGATGACAGAGCTTTCATTTTTGGGTGAACTGTCCTGTTAAGTGAGAGTACATTTTCTAGAAAAGATTATGGTCCTGCAGCCACAGGGTTTTATGTTTAGCTGTAAGTAAAGTCCAGGATTTTAACATAAGACACCTCATACTTAATGTGTTAATTAAACTTAATTGTGATATTGATATGCACCTGTGAATTTATATTGATGTTTTATTATATTACTGCCACATATTCAAGCACTGTCTATTAGTTTTACATTTGCAGTGCCTTGTGTTCGGTTGCATGGGCTCTTCAGCTCAAAGCCCCGGGGCTAGAGTTGGGGTACTTGGATCTGAATCTAACACAGACTCTGACATTTTGGACTCAGAATTTATTCCAAGTACAGTCGAATCCATGTCATGTGTAACAAAAGGCTAAAAATAAATAAATAATAATAAACAAGTAAAACATAAAATTAAGACATCAGTTGGTTAAAGGGATAGTTCACTCAGAAATATAAGACCAAACCCGTAAGACCTTCATTCATCTTCTGAACGCAAATTAAGATATTTTTGATAAAATCTGAGACCTTTCTGACCCTCCATAAATAGCAACACAACTGACACGTTCAAGGCCCAGAAAGGTACCAAGAATATCAACTAAATAGTTGAACCACTGATGTCACGTGGACTATTTTGTCAATGTTCTTGGTACCTCTCTGGCCCTTGATCATGGTAGGACCCTTGCTGTCTGTGGAGGGTCAGAAAAAATACTGTATCTTAATTTGTATTGCAAAGATGAATGAAGTTCTTACAGGTTTGGAATGACATGAAGGTGAGTAATTAATGACAGAACATTCATTTTTGGATGAACTATCCGTTTAAGGGCCTAGACTCAACAATTTGGACTTGGACCTAACAGTACGTGGAGCACTGGCCCTGCTGACGGTATTCTAATCTTATACTCCAGTACTCAATATTTCAATTATGTCTGTGGTTCATTTTTACCATATTAACATACAGTATAAAACATAATGTCATCAGTATGTCATGGGGCTCATATTTACAACACAAGAGTGACGCTGAAGTTGAAAACAGCAGTGAAACAGTTAATAGTGGACACTTGATGTGAGTGTGTTTTAAAACCTAGTGAGCTACAAGCCAAGACAGCAGTTTTGGGCTTCATAGGCACATTCCATCGGTGTATCTGAGCCCTTTTTCAGCATTTTTGAAACAAGCTGGGTAACTTAATATGATAGCATGCTGGTATAAAGACATGTCAGAAATATTAAGTCTGTAAATTTAGGTACAATTCCCGTTTTATTAATAGAGGCGTTCTTTAATTTTTGTGTCCCACTTCAGTCATGATATGCAGCTCTTAAAAATAGTAATTTAGAACCTAAATATATTTTACATTTTTGACTGTAAATTATGTTTATATAAATTACAACAATACTATAATTACATAATTGGCTAAAAAGGTTTTGCACGTTTTAATAAAATGCTAATAAAACCATGTCTGTTTTATATGTTTTGATACTGCCATAAAAGTCGTTCCGCTATTGCCATTTTTCAGTCACATCCTCCGATCACTCCGTCCTCGGCTTATTTCGAATCAAATCAAGCATGCTCGAACGAGTCGACTCGTGATTCAGTTGAGCCAGTGAACGAGAGCAGCTCAGAGTCAAACCAGGTGTGCGTCTCCCAAAAACATCGTTAGCTAACTATGGTCGCAAGTTCCATTGAACTCTATTCGTAACGACCGAACTAGCGACCACAGTTGAACGAATCTTTTAAATACTAGTTTTGTGAACCGATTCAACCAACGCATCACAAAGACCCGACTCAAAAGAATGATTCGATACCGAATCGGACGTCGCTACTAGATAGGCAGCTCGCCGTGTTTTGAAACGCAGCCGGTGTCTGAGCATGTGCTGTTACTGCTGCAGTGGAGTAACATATGTCAGTTATCACCGGACAGCAGCGAGAGGACAGAGAGAGCAGCTACAAATGTACTCCGAGAGGCAACCGGTGCAACGATTTTCCGTTTAATTCTT
>JAFVLL020003764.1:0-58808 GCA_021397915.2 Tor tambroides
CGGCCACATACGGACTGGATCTCAAAGACAAGAAGAATATCAAGGGCACATTATGCTCCCTTTGTCTGTGTAACAAAGCACCTTGTGCATATTCACATCGGCCGAGCCAAAGAGTGATTGAAATCTTTTGTTCTTCGATGCTGACATAAAAGTGGGATGAATGGAGGAATAATTGAACTATAATCAAGACAGCACACCCTGTCATTTGAAGAGCTGCTTTTTAGACCCGTCTGACCTACGGGAAGAACGTCAGGAAAATTGTAAGGAATAAGTCAACCCGGAATCAAGCTTTCGGTTGTGTCCTCCAGCCCCCGCATTGCCTGTTCCAGACCAGCAGTGAGTTTGCAGCAGCAGTGCTTGGAGTCAGATTACATGCAACCATTCCAATGGTGTAACGGTGAGTGGCCTTTGCGAAAAGTCCAAGCTGAACTTGAGTTTGTTTTTTTTCCCTTCAGCATTAGTCACTGAAGTGGTTTTGCTGCTCAGGATGTAGAAAGCAGTTTGAAGAAGTCAAGGGGAACTATTTGGAAAGGTCAAGAGTAGCTTGTCAAGATTGTGGAAGTATTCATGCTATGCCTAGACTGTTTTTAACAACCCGCATGCTGTCAGCCTTTTGCTCTTCTGAAAACTGATATGTCTAGAGTTTTATTTTTAGATGAAAACATGGATCAACCTATAACGAGTCAAATGTTCAATAACAGGTACGCTAAGCAAGTAGACGAGGACTGCATTCTGATTATTAGCGGAAATTGCTCTGATTCTGATTATGTATACGTCATATGTCGAGTAAACGTGTCAATCTGATTGCCTTAACCAGATAAAACAAAGTAGCTGGCATATTTGTATAATTATGTATTAATATATATATACGTATATGCATATGCTGTGTATACCATGCAAAAGTTTGAGGTTGGTATGATTGGTTTTTGAATGAAGTCTTTTATGCTCACCAAGGCTATATGTATTTGATCAAAAATACAATAGAAACAGAAATATTATGAAATGTTATTACAATTTCAAATTTCTCATTTCTATTTCGATATATTTTAAAACATCAGTGTCACATGATCCTTCAGAAATCATTCTAATAATTTGCTGCTCAAGTATATTTTTGTGGAAACTATTACATTTTTTCCAGGAATCTTTGATGAATAGAAAGTTCAAAAGAACAGCATTTATTTGAAATATGAATCTTATGTAACATTAAAAATGTCTTTTTGATCCATCTAATCTGTCCTTGGTGAAAAAAGTATACATTTTTCTGTAAACAAATAAATCAAACTGCTATTTTTTTCCTCAAAAAATAAATAAAACCTCCAAACTTCTGAATAATACATAGATACATATGTGTTTATATGTGTGTGTGTATATATATATATATATATATATATATATATACATACGTACACAGGAAGCTTCTGAGCGAGCAAACTTCTTCTGAATAAAGTGTTAAGAAGAATATGAACTATAATTCGAAAATTATGTTCACTGCACATGGCAAATGACAGTAATCACTAACAAAAATGTACCATGGTAATACTATGGTATTCTCTGAGTGCCATGTACACACAAATAAAAAAAAACATGATATTCATTCAGTAGCCTTACATAATAAAAAGAAGAATAAGAATAATTGAATAAAAATACATTCAGCTGTAGAGAACTGAAATCTATGCTTCCATATATGCCAAAATATAATAATAATAATACATAATACATTCTTCAAATAGTTTTAAGATCTGAATCCTGTGCATATGGCACACATTAAATCTCACTTTACCTTCTCATCAGAATGACACAAGCTTACAATAATCTCTGTGGAAGCCCCTCTATATAAGCACCTTAGATGAATCGCTCCACAGATTCAGACTGAGGGGGATTCTTGCAGACGCTGTGTTAATCTTTAACTCTTATGCTGACTGACAGGAGAATATGAATGGAGATGAACTTCACGTGGTTAGAAAACAGTAAAGTATGAATGGTAAACTCTTATAACACACACTAACAAACATATGGCTTTCTGAAAGGCCAGATGGTGGTTTGTTGGCGGCGATTACACAGTTGTTCGTATTTGTTTTGTACATAGCTAATTCCCCAGAATCCCCTGAAAATGGGTGTACGAAAGAACTCTGCTTCTTGCTCAAATATTTTCGAGCCATCGTGTGTGATTTAAAGTGTGTGTTTGTGTGCAGGCTGCCTCTGTGGTCTAGGGCTGCAGCATTCAGACTGTGATATGTCAGAGGAAGACATCTACCGTCTGCCGCTCAACGTGTACGTCATTGTACTGGGCATAGGCATGTTCATCTTCATGCTCAGTGTAATCTTCTGCTGCTATCTGTTCAGGCAAGAACCCAAATACATCACCACACCCGCACAACTGCTGTTACACAAATCAGATGTCTCCTCTGTTGCTCTCTGCTCCTGTAAAGACATGTAGAAAGACACAGATAGACATGTCTGAGACATTGAATATACTAATACGGTCATCCTCTTCACATGATTTCCCATATTTCTTCAGACTTTGAGTTGACAGTATAAATGAGTGTATATATTGTGTAGAAATGTCTATATGCACATATGCAAAGTTTGACAGAGGAATTGCTGCAGCAAAGTGAATTACACAATCACAACATCTCTCTTTTGCACCACCCACAGCAGTTTTGCAGTTGAACTCAGGAAATGCAGAAGTGTTTCATTTTTTTTCTCTTCTCTTTACAGATTGAAACAGCAAGGTACAAGAGAGCAGTACAGCTACAATGAGGTGGGCCCAAAACAATACAGTTCGATGTAAATATAGCATAGTCTTGATGAAATCCAATCTAACAGATAACCTTCATGATATACTTTGCTCGTATATATAATTAGCATGTTAGCAAATGTGAGATATGATACTATTATATGGATTATATGACACGAGACAGGAAGCACCTAAAACCTGGGCCTGAAAATTAATTTAGTCTTTGTCAAAATGGTGAAAGGAGGTACTTAACCTTCATAATGTTGATCAAGCTCATTCGATTTTATGTCAGATAATAATTCATCTAAAATATCTAATGGGTCTCATAATAAAATATGGGACCTGCTTTTAAAAAGCAATGGGACACCAAAGTGTACCGTATTCAAAGAAACAGCTATGTAAACACCTAACAGTCTAAGCTGCAACTGAAAATACATTCAATCAATCAATCAATCAATCAATCAATCAATCAATCAATCAATCTATCATTAGTAAGTCATGAAGCACACTTGTCTTTTCTCAGTTAACGTTACTTACAGTCGCAGTGACTGGGAGAAGTATAGCCTTTTTCTTGGTAAAGATGAAATATGTAATTTTTTCGGTCTTAAAATACTTTATTTTATCCCAGTTTAATACATAAGCAACTGTAAGTACGCCATTTTTAAGTTTAAAAAAACAAAAACAAACAAACACGGTGCCCCTGTGGCGTTACCTTTTTGTTTTGAGCGACCCGTTAGTCCTCACAACTACGCTGACTCGACCAATGGCGTGCTTTGGGGGCGTGGCTATCCGTTTGTTTGACCAATGGCTGACGGGGGGTTTCGAAAATGCAGTTCCGTTCGGTAGCGCTAGTGGCGCAGAAATGACGCTTGTCAACTTCAAGTGATTTACTGTAACATTAACCAACACGTTCTTCTTTTTCTTTCTTTCTTTTTTAATTTTTTTCTGAAAGGTGGTGTTGAAAGGCGCAGGAAAGAAGCTGAGCCTGCTGGGGGTAAGTGTCATAAACTCTCTGGGGTGGGGTGTGACTGTTTGAACTTATGTGGTCTAAAATGTGTATGAATCAAAGCATTATTTTTAAAGGGGAAGATGTCAAAAGACATTAAAAAATAACTAAAAATAAAAAGGCAAATATAAAATATAAGGGTCAAACTGAAATTATGCATGACATTTTCTTTTCAATTAACAAAAGTGAAATTTAGCTAATCTTTTTTATGATTAAATATGATTAGCAAAATGTATATGAACAGGGACCTGCAGATTGGCTGATAAAGTTATTAGAAATGTTTATTTCCATTCTACACTAAACAGGGTTCAATAGATTAAATTATGTGACTATTTTTATAAACATAAGCGCCAGAATCAAAGATGCTAGTTCTGCATTTCAGATCTCCCACGCAGTGCGTTAAAAATTCCTTTACAAGAGAGGCTTGATTAGGTTATGATGTGTTCATTTGATTGGTAAAAACCTCAGGGGAAATTCTTGATGTAAACAGGTCTCTGCAGGATTTCTCTGCTGGTCCTTTCAACCAACTGGTGACCTGCATTATGGGAATCCAGACGTGAAACTGATATCCAGTAGAATAGAATGAAACTCCAGACCCTCTGCACCACCATGCAGTAGGAAAAAGTGTGGCTGAAACCAAAACAAAGAGAAATTTTGGCAAACTTACAGGCGGCATTCCTGTAGCGTCCTGCTGAAGTGGTTGAATTATGTGTGTAAAAGAAAAGGAGACTAAAATAGCTTTTTTTCCCTCTGTATCACAGCAGCCCTGTGCCGTGTGTCTAGAGGAATTCAAGACCAGAGACGAGCTGGGCGTGTGCCCGTGTTCACACACCTTCCATAAGAAGTGAGTTCCACTGAAACAAGTGTTTACTTAATGGGAAATGTCACATTTACTTTATGCCAAGACCTGCTTGGAATAGCCAGCAGAATTCCATAGAAAAACTAGTCATTCACAGTTCATGCCCTTGCACAATAATTTGTATTTATTTATTTGTTTGTTTTTAGTCTTTCTCTTACAGGAAAATAGATACAATAACTGATAAATATAATATAATGCAATATATATATAATATAACAAAATCATATAAAGTGCTGAGCAACAATTAATCGAGATTAATCGCATCCAAAATAAAAGTTTTTGTGTACATAATATGTGTGTATTGTGTATATTTATTATGTATATATAAAAACACACACATGCACGCATATATAAGAAAAATGTGTTATGTTTATATATTAAATATATTTATATATAATATAAATTATATGGATATAAATATATGCATGTAAATATTTTCAAAATATATACTGTATGTGTGTGTGTGTGTGTGTGTGTGTCTTTATATATACATAATAAACACAGTACACACACATATATTATATAAACAGAATCTTTTATTTTGGACACAATTAATCGTGAATAATTGTTGCTCAGTACTAATATATATACACACACACACATTTATACAGTATTTTACAGATTTATACAGTAACTGAAGTTCAGTTTTAGTAATTTTTTTTTAAAGAAATTAATACTTTTATTCAGCAAGGCTGCATTAAGCTGAAGTCACAGTAAAGATGTTTATGCATTTCCAAAGAATGCTGTTTTTTTTTTTTTTTTTTTAAATTTCTATTAATCAAAGGATCTGACTAGAGTAATGGCTCCTGAAAATTCAGTTTTACCATCACAGGAACAAATGCAATTTTAAAATATAATAAAATAGAAAACAGTTATTTTAAATGATCATTTTGCACAATATTTTTGATCAAATAAATGCAGCCTTGGTGAGCATAAAAACACTTCAAATACATTAAAAAGCACCAAACCTTTGAACAATATTATATATCAAATTAATAAAGTCTATTTTATGTCCATTTACACACTCCTATTTATAAATGAGACCGTTTTAAAAATAGAAATAATAAAATGCTATTAATTTAAGCAACTAATATTATAATGCAGTGCAATTTATTTGTTCAAAAAAAAATGCTTATGTATCACTCTTACTATTGCTAACACTTTTGACTTCTAACAAATGCCTAAACGCATCAAACCAACATTTTGGTGACACATTTTGCACTGACAAGTGTAAAAAACTAGTTTGCCATTTGCACCAGTATTTTTAAAGACATCTCTTGTTGTTTTTTTGTAACTTGCAGGTGCCTGCTGAAATGGCTAGAGATCCGCAGCGTCTGCCCAATGTGCAATAAACCCATCATGCGTCTCCACAGCACCGACGCCCCGCGAGGAGCCGAGGGGCTGCAAGACCCCGAGGAGGTGTGACCCCAGAAACTGTGCGGCCCACGGCCAGATTAATGCCCTCTAGTTCTGCGATTGTTGGAACATATCATGCGACCTGCCAAGGCTCTCCAAAGCCATCTATATGCACCGCCACAGCGGACCCGGAGAACGCCAGAAACCAGGACGACAACGTTCAGCCTCCACTAGTGATTCAGTACCATATTGCCAGTAGCCAAACATAAGAGTAATCTCCTATATATCGTGCCACAATAATCTTTAAAATAGTATCGTGCCGAGGTTCTAAAGCGAGAGACGCCGTGCATGCTGGGTAACGGACGTCAAAATGAGAGGTAAATATCTCAGGAGTTTGCCTCAGGGGATCTAACCAGGCAACGAAAGAAAACATTAAACTTCTGCTGTCGATGGACAGCCGTATATATGTGATAATAGGGTTGTAGGTGTAGTGCACTGTCTGTTTGACTGGTACTACAGGTCTTCACGAAGATCCTGTGTAGTCCTTACAGAAATATTAAATATATATTCAGTAACCAGCAGTTCTTATCCAGTATCGTGTTCATTGCTTGAATGGTTCCCTTTTCATTGTTATTTTGTATTGTTTGTTTTTGAATAAAATGTCATGTTTTTGTGGTTAACCTTCATTTTTATTAAAAAAAAAAAAAAATCTGGAGCTTTTGATAGCAGACTTTTTTATTGCAAAACATTTAAGACTTCATATTACAGCAATATTTTAATCCATACTCATTTATCAAATAGGAAAATGTGGTCACTTATAGACATTCAATGATATGACATTAAAGCTCAGGAAACACCTCCAGAAATATGTAATTAGGTGCACAAGGGAAACCCCCCCCCCAGGAGGATTAAAGACAGGTAGGTTACAAAAAAAGATTCTTTGTCCTCAAATATCCTATTAATCTTAAGGTAAAATAGATGGCTCTAGCTGGCTGTTTCCACTCCTTTGGACTCCACGTATTCTAGAGCTTTCTGTTTGACCGCCTGGATGGTCTCAGGTGTGCCGTTCTTCTTCTCGTACTCCAGGTAGCGCTTGAAGAAGAACTTGATCTTCTTCACTGAAACGCTCAGATGAATCACTCGATCAAAAATCTCCCTGGACGGAACAGAAAAATATTTTCCATTGTGTTAAATTAAGAAATCTGAATTCAGACCAGAATTTCAGGATTCTATTCAACTTTACGTATATAATATCAAATGTCAAAAATATTAATTTTTCATATTTAAAAATGTAAAATATTTGTATTCAATTTTAAAATAAAAATAAATTTAAAAAAAAAATCTGTTTTAACTAGTCAGTTATGTCAAATCGAGTCTGCTCTCATCCACTCAATTTTAGATACAAAATATATTGGTGTTCATATTTGTATCCATCAAAGTGTTTTTTTGTTTGTTTTTTTTTACATTATTGATATTGAGAAGTGATATGACCAATTTTTTTCTATATAACAGCTTATTTTTAACTTTCAAATAATTGTTTTAAATTAATATTATAACTAAATCAATAATGCAACAGGTCGATGTGGTTACAAGGGATCAAGATCAAAAGTGTCCATTTTTAAAGATACAGTTCACCCAAAAATGAAATTTCTGTCATCATTTACTCAAGCTGTTCCAAATTTGTATAAATCAGGGATGCAAACTCACCATGGGTGAAAAAGGTGACAAAGACACAAATCTCTGTCCACAGATCTCATAGGTGACCTATTTTGATCTCAAAAAGGTGAGTTTTCACCGAAAGGTGAGGAGTTTGCATCTATGATAAATGTTGCTCTTTTTCTGAACACAAAAGATGATATTTTGAAGAATGTTGTTAACCAAACAGTTGACGGTAGCCATTGACTTCCATAGTATTTTTTTCCATGCTATGGAAATCAATGGCTACCTTCAAGTGTTTGGTTACTAACATTCTTCAAAAGTATCTTCTTTTGTGCTAAACAGAAAAAAGAAACTCAAACAGGTTTGGAACGACGTGAGGGTGAGTAAATGATGATTGAAAATTTCCGCTGAACTATCCCTTTAAGAATTCATAATATGGACTGTATGAAGTAAAAAGTTCTCATTTTCTCTCTGACTAGGATCACCCTGCAGCTGTGTTTACCTCACTTCCTTCTGAGAGCCGTATTTCACCATCAAGTCAATGAACACGGACCACAGGTCTGTGCGCTTGGGGTAGGTACTGAGGACCTTGTCAAACATGGATTTGGCTTTCTCAGTGTTCCCATACTGAAACTCCAACCGCGCAAATTTGCCAATCAAGTCCACATCTGGAAAGACAGCAAGGAAACAATGCATGAGCTGCTAACAGGCAACCTGCAGGGCCTGAATATCATCCAAATTGCCTTTCAGATTCCTAATCATTACCTAGCGAGTCTCAATGCATGCATGAATGTGTGAAATAAGTATGCATGTATGAAGTTGTAGCTGGCACTCACGTTCTTTATTGGACAGGCTCTGCAGCGCCCTCTGCAGAAGGGCATTTGCAGCGTCACTCTGATGTTGTCGTAGCAGGAAGTTGCCATAACTCAGATATACAGCTTTCTCCTGTCTGAAGCGCTTCACCATGTTCTTATAAAGATTCTCAGCCTCCTACACACACACACAAAATACAAAATGTAACACAGGGTTTCTATTTTGACATAACTGATTTGTTCTCATCCACTCAACAACGTGCGATAGACAATATCAATACTAGTAGTTAATATAAGGGTTTATTTTAAAATTCAAAATAAATACATATAGACTAAAACATATTATTGTGAAATATTATTACAATTTAAAAATAACTGTTTTCTATTTGAATATATTTTAAAATGTGATTTATTGCTGTGATGCACAGCTGAATTTTCATCATCATTAGTCTTCAGTGTCACACGATCCTTCAATTCTTATTATTG
This sequence comes from Tor tambroides, assembly GCA_021397915.2. NCBI lineage: Eukaryota > Metazoa > Chordata > Actinopteri > Cypriniformes > Cyprinidae > Tor > Tor tambroides. The sequence continues at coordinate 8,916 of JAFVLL020003764.1, forward strand.
TTAATGTTGAAAAAAAGTAATTTTTGTGGAAATGCAATACAGTTTTTTTCCAGGATTCTCTTTGATGAATAGAAAAATCAAAGAACAACATTTATTGAAAATACAAATTTTTTGTAACAATAATATTAAATATTTTACTGTCATTCTGGTCAACTTAATGCCTTGCTGAATAAAAAAAAAAAAAACTTAGTAACTCTAAACTTTTAAACAAATTTGGTCAGACCACCCACCCTTAAGCCAAAATATATATCATTGCGTGCCTACTAGCAACCACACAGATCACGTGACTGGACATAATGCTTACTTTGATCTTGTCCGACTTGGCGTAAATGTCGGCAAGCTGCTGATACACAGGAAGAGGTTCACAGTACTGGATGGCCCGTTCAAAGACTTTCTGCAAGCTTTCTTGTGTCCCGTACATGTTCTCCAGATTTAGCATGGCCACCCACACATTCAGCTTCTCCTGCTCCTCTCTAAACATAGAAACAAACCGGTTAATTGTGACAAAATTCTGATTTCATCTAGATGCCATTTAAAACAACAACTAAATTAATTATGCAAGAACAGGGAAAGGCAACACACCAATAATCCTTTGATCAAAAGCCTGTCATTTATTTGCAACTAGTGTCAAATTGGAATTGTGAAAAATAATGACTGTTTTCAAACATGTTTCCTGTAGCAGCACGCAAGTTGTACTTCATTTAATCGCAACCATTTTAAATGACAGTCTCTTCACCTGAAGGAGATGCTTTTGAGGGCTCTCTCGCCGACCGCCCGCGCCTGCTCGATCTGCGTGGCCTGCAGATGGAAAGCCATGTACTGCAGCCAGAGGAGGGAACTGTCCGGAGACGACAGGAGCAGACGCTCAAACGCCGTTGTGCTGTCCGGACACACGGACGTGTCCATGAGCTCGGCCTCCAGCTTGCTGAGCTGCTGCTCCGCGTTCTGCTGCTCCTGCTTCAGCTCTTTACGGGACTTTTGCACCGGCTGGAGAGAAAGAGGAGCTGTTTACTGTGTGTTTACAGACTATGAATTGTAAAAACTGATTGCAAATAAAATGAGGATTGTTGGAGTGTGTTGTACAAGAAAATGCTATTTTAGTCTTTCAAATTCAATTTCAAAATGTTATACCTCACAATTAACTGAATGTGTTATTTGCCGTTTCTTTGCAAGTATTTAATCAAACCATAGATTTTTTGAAGTTTAAGAATCTCTTTAATTATCTCACAGGCAGTGTTGTGAATATTTTTCCCGTTCCAAAATTTAAGACCTCTTGAAAATCAGAAATGTAACATTACATCACTCGCTCACCAATGGATCCTCTGCAGCGAATGGGTGCCGTCAGAGTGAGAGTCCAAACAGCTGATAAAAACATCACAATAATCCACAAGTAACCCACACAACTCCAGTCCATCAGTTAAACTATTTTGAAGCTAAAAGCTATGTAACAAACCATCACTTTGGCCAAAATATGTGTCATCTATCCATTCTAAGTTGGATTTTTATCAGCTGTTTGGACTCTCATTCTGACGGCACCCATTCACTGCAGAGGATCCTTTGGTGAGCAAATCTGTTCTGATGAAGCAGCAAACTCATCCATATTTTGCATGGTCTGAAGGCAAGTCAATTTTCAGCAAATGGAGTAAGCTATTCCTTTAAGATATTTAAGACTTTTTAATACCTTAAATTTGATAAAACATAATTTTAAGGACCCTGTAAATTGTACACCAAATTGTTTCAGTATGTGCATGTTTCATTGTGATTCTGGAAAATTAAATAAATAGATATTCAACAGTCTACATGGGAGCAACTTAGTTTTGACGCATGTGTGAGCTTCACCTTGCTGGTGACTTCCTGCTCATCCTCACTGGAATCGTGGGTGTCGTCTACTGCGGCAAAAGGTGTTAAAGAGCACAGTGTGGATTCCCACGGGAAGCCAAAAGCCACCTGCAGCCGTTCTGGTTCCTTTGACTCCTGCTTACCCTAAACAATCAGACGACAGCTGTTACACATCAGAGAAGCAGCGGTACAGCCACATTAAAATATAAAATCAATCGAACTGATCTGAAAAGAGAAGATGCGTCACCTTTACTCGGCCTTGACTTTTACACAACGGCGTTTCTTCCTCCTCTCTGAAGAACACTTCTACACCACTGTCATTATCCTCTGTTTTAGTTTTGTCTTTCTTCTTCTCCTCTTTTAATGTTTTCTTCTTTTCTGTGGATTTGGCCTTCACTGGGCATTCTTTTTTCTTTTTAATTGTCTGTCCATTTTTCTCATCGTCTTGTTGCTAGAAGGATTAAACACAAGGTCAAATCCATCCTCTTCAAACTATCAGTTAAACACAAGAACACACACACACTCACCTGGCTCTCAGAAACAACCCGCTTCCTCTTGGTGGCTTTCTTGTCACGTTCTTGTTTCTGCTCTTCTGTCAAACGCAACGGAAGCTCAAGGGAGTCTGGGAGCGGATCTGGTTTGCCAGTGTCCTTTGACAGCAGCGACAGATTCACATGCTCGTTCTTGGTGTTCACACTAATTTAGAAGCAACTGTCTTTAGTCATATAGCACTACAAATAGATACCTTTAAATTTATTATTAATAGCTGGTCACTGTATGCATGTAGACATACATTACCTGAGAACCTTGGCTGTCAGCAATCCATTCAGGGAAATGTGTTCGGAAATTTCTTTGGGGTTGGTCACAAAGTATTTTGTAGCATTCTGGAAAAGAACTCTTCCTGAGACAGTCCTTGATAACCTTTCATACAAGAAAAATCATTTTAATTCAGCTCATGAGGCTAGAATGGTTTCATTAAAAATGTGCAGCAAAATCAACATACTTTACCTCACAAATATGCCTAGATCAATAATAGACATCACATATCCTCTGATAATCTGGCCCTCTTTTATATCAGAAATTGACTGAATTTCTGGATCTGTAACATTCTCATTCTGGTACAATCTGCAGAAAGGGGAGAAATTTGAGTTTAAAAATTAAAAACATAAAATAATGAAAACAAAAAACAAATAAAATAAAATAAAGGCTGAAATTTTTTGGGGACAACACAATTAGACAAAGTTAAATTTGAAATAATGTTCATACTTAAACACAAGCAAACCTGAAGCCTTAAGATTTATTTGTAATGCTTTCAAGATGACTACAAATGGAAATTGACTGTCAAATGTCCAAATGAGGGCAGGCCTGTTTTTTTTTATTTTTTTTAACTATTTAATTGTTTAAAATGACTTGTCAGACAGTGGCCAAAATATACAAGCCAACAGAAAAAAAAAATTGTCATCATGAGCACAATTACGCACATGCAGGCCGGATGTTCTCAATACTCTGAGAAGAAAGCACCAGATGATATGCGTCAAAGACCTACACCGACCTCTCATTTATTACAACACACTGTTGCTGGTTTCTCAGAATACAAAGAGCATAAACCACAGAGGGTTCATTTCAAATTTTTTTTTTTTATACATAACATTCAAAGTAGTAAATATTGTTTAAAAACCATGTTTCACCTCACACTTACAAAAAAAAAAAAAAAAATTTGTAAATGTGCCAATTTATCGTCATATTTAAATTCAATGTCCCACGAAAGAAAAAAACAAAAAACAAAAATAAATAAAAATAATGATATTTAATATAAAATAAAACAAGGTAACATTTTGAAAAGTAACTAAAAAGAGATTATTTTAGGAGTCAAGCGCAGCATCTTTTGGTTCTTTATGTATATTGTTAAAAGAAAAGTGTAATAAAATGCATAAACTTACATTTAGATTTGATACCAAACTAGGTAAAAACCTCTTATTGACTATTAACAAAGTCCCTTAAAGACTATTAAGGTATTCTATAGTCTTGCTATTAAGTACAAAACTGAAATGAATACAGAACAGCAAATCAGACTATTAATGTTAGCATTTTTTTTACAAGCATAACTGACATTATTGTTGTCATTATTGTCAAATAATATTTATTATGATATAATATTTATTTTGGTAATGTACTTGTATTTGTAAGTTTATATATATATATATATATATATATATATATATATATATATATATATATATATATATATATATGAAAAAAATAATATATATATAAAAAATTCTCTGATATACATGTAAAAAAAAAAAAAAAAAAAAAAAAAAAAAAATTTACTTATTTAATGGAATATTTCAAAGAAGAAAAGTGATTGCAGATCTACAACCCAGTTTAATCTTATTTTGAAATGACACTTGATTATGTACCTGGAGGGACGTAACGAAACATCAAAGTTTCCTTTTTTTTCCTCCCCAATAACGTAGCACCTGGACAAAAGACAAGCACACACATAAACAAACTTCATATTTTGAGCTTTTTTAGTGCTTCTATGCAGGAAAAATCCTTTCAGACATTCATCATAAACAATTCCAACTAGGTCATGACTCACCGGACTAGTTGGCCCACCTCATAGGGCTCTAGCGGGTTGTCTGCGTATTCATCAGAGAGATCCATTACCGAAGCAAAACCCGATTTCCCAAATGGGAGTTTGAGAAACAGTCCCATGTGAGGCTCGATTTTCCAAACCTTCGCCATGGTGACCAACCCTTGCTCCAGCTTGTGCGTCCCTACAGCAACAGCACACACAGGAAATGCTAAAGAGACTCGAGGGACGACCGCCACATGCGTCACGATGGCAGAAGCGCAACATCAAGAGCAGTGTGACTCAGCGTTTGGTATAACGAGGAGAAAATATGAACTAGGAAAAGCTGTCACATCAAATCTCCTCTGACAGTACTGATAGAGCTGTGCTTCATAACAGTTATGATTGCGGATGAAACTACAAGTGTTACCTGTGAGTGAAAGAGAAAGCCGAAAAGGCCTGCTGCTGCCAACACCAACAACCTTTGCAGAAATGGTCTCTCCTGGTTTAAACAGCGTCTGTGGGTGTGCAGCTTGCTGTGGGAAAACAATTTGAAAACATTATAGCTTGTTTAGTCTGAAATTAATTCAACAAAATACACATTTAATGAGTACATGGCTTGAAATTATTTTTACAAGTAACATTTATGCCACTGTTAAATTAACACTTTCAAGTAACATGTTTATCAGATCCAAATGAGATCATTTTTATAATAAGCAAAACAATATTGTAACACGTTACTTTTCAAACAATGCATTTAACAAACAAGTAGGGGTGGGCGATATGACCAAAATCTTATATCACAATTTGAGTTATTTTATTTTACGGTAACAATATATATCACAATATAGTTATTTTTGCTTTAAATAAGGTCTACATGATATCAAAATGTTTGATACCATAGAAATTTCAGAATTCTTGTCACCAGTGTCAATATCACAAAAAACTAATATAAGTCTAAATTTAAAAATAAAAAATGAAGCTCACTGAAGACAAGTAAACTGTCAGCGATTAAATAAGAATAAGAAACTAATTACAAGCAATAGGACAAAAAACTCAATTAGAATGAATAAATAAGAAATGCTACATCAAGGCTAATCAAATGTATAAAAACACTGCATACTTTTCACTGTGTAAAATATATTTCTTCTTATTAAAGTTAAAATAGTGATTTAGTCAAGAGAAGTGAGAGATTTTCTCTCTTTTGATGGTTGATTAACATGAATGACAGACAGCAGGAATATTAGACTGCTGTCACTTTAAGAGCTGCCTGGATCCAATATACTCTTACACATGCGTTTTCTTTCTCAGCTGTTTGCTTTCACTTAAGACCTACATTACTGGGTTTACTAGGATAAAGACGGGCATTTTGACACATACAAGTGTATGTATTTAACCATTCAATGCCTATAAAGCGGCAAAAATAGCACCATATTTATGCACACATACCTCTCTGACAGAGCTCAGAAACAGTCTCAAGACAGTGCACTCGCGTAGCGAAATTACTTCTTTTTTGCAGCTGATTGCATTTCAATGGCTTTAAATCACTTGTTTTTAAACCGCAATGCTTAAAAATGTGTGCAAACGAGAAGTTTTCGTGACCACGTAGCACAGCAACATCGTGTGAGCATTTGACAGCAAATAGAGACGATAGTCCAAAAATTTCTAATCGTGTGCACCGGTAGCCTGTATCACTCACCCCTGCAAACAAGGAAAGCAAAGTTTTACAGAGACTCACCCCAGGTTTGTTAATCATGGCTAACAGTTCAACGGTCCCCATGACGTTGGGCTTCAAATGAACTTCTAAGTAATGTGATTCTTTGACGTACTGAGGAGAAGGCAAAAATGACTTCAATAGCTCATGCAGGTTAATATTACATTTCCTTTTCCTTAAACTGTAAAAGCTACCTTTGATGCAAAGCATATGACTTCATCTCCAGATTTGTAGTTCACTTTGTTAACTGTCTTGTCTGCATCATTCAGTTTGCTGAAAATGAGAGAAGAGTTGAAAAAAAGTGAAGTATGTACCACAAAAAAACAACGAATAGAAAACATACACCCAGACAAATGTTTGGTGCAGCTGTTCCCATATGCTGCTTGCTCACATTAATGGAAAATTAATATATGGAGAGCTGTAGAAGTGCATACCTGGGCAGAAGAGTGAGTTCAGGGAGGGAAATGTTAAAGTTGGGGTGAGAGATTGGCAGGAACCTGTTGAAAGAGAATATTTTTTGAGAATAAAATAATAAATTTCAAGCTAGCTTAATATATATATATATATATATATATATATATATATATATATATAAAACAACTATGGAAAAAGACCATCCACAAAATCTAACATTATCACTACAACACAAATGAAAAGTATTCATCCAAGCATATTCCTCATATTGAGCCATGGAAACAAAATATGAACAAATATGAGTATTTGATAGAAATATGAATTATATTATATTTATATTTTATATATTAAATTATATTTATATTTATTACATTTAAATCTTTATACTAACAGAATAGAAATAGTAAAAATAAATATGCAATAGTAAAAATAACCCCATTGTCCCATAAAACAGCAAAATAAAAAAATAATTTAACTAACTAAACCAAAAGCATTTAATTGAATGAAATACAAAAAAACAATAAATAAATACAATTTTAAATAAAGTAACACAAAAAATAAACTTAATGAAATAAAGCAGTTAAATAAGATAAAAAGTAAAAGAATAAAATAAACTCCAAAATACATAAATTAAATAAAAGTAATAAATAAAACTAAACAAAACAACAAAAATTACAACTCAAAATCATTTAAATAAAAAAATTAAAATAAAATGAAATTTAAAAAGGAAATGCAGCATAAAAGGATTTAAATAAAATAAAAAATGAATACAGCTTTAAAAAAAAAAAAAAATTCTCGAAACACCCAAAAAATAAAATTATATATAATTTTGTGACAGACAACTTAACACGGCTGTATTTACTTGTGACCACGAACTGTGTGCCCTCCAATCACACTGGCTTTGACCTCGCTCCCGACCTTGAGGGATGAAGTTGGGAAGCTGCCAACCTCGGGTGACTCCTTGATCTGAGATACATGGATACTTCCTGTGGTCCCCGACGGCAGCATCATCACCACCACATCCATGGGCTTCACCTTCTTTACTGTCACTGTCATCACTTCCCCAAGATCTATGCTCTTAGATAGGCTCTGCTCCTGTTTCTGCGTTCTTCTTGTCAGGTTCTGACACGCGACAAGAGGAAGTCCACCCATCTCCTCGCTGCTGGGCTCCTCCACGGTCACATTCAGACAGGCACCGACGTGAAACTTCATTGAATTTAAGATGTCATTTATGTGAGTGCGAGTGGGAATGATGCTCAGGTGACCAGTGTCACCCAATGAGACGACAGCAAAGTCTTTGTCGGTGAACTGGATAGTGGCAGTGAATTTGGAGTCCTTTTTCAACTGAAGATAAACAATAAGAATCAGCTTTTAAATGACCTTTCAATTAACAAATCAGATACTGTGGATTTTCAGGGCTCTGAGATGGACTTACCTTTTTCCTCGTCGCTGTGGTCAGCTCTGGAAGCAGCGACACATGGACCTCAGACTTCGAAAGGTCAACATGGAGAATCACTGCAGTGAGTTTACAGCCTGGACTCACATTCACACCTGAAACGTAGACACAAACCTAGTTAGATGAGAACTAGAATGTTATTCATCCATGCCAAGATCACCAAATTCACACACAACCACTGAAATTTGACAGTTTCACAGTAGTGTTGCTTTCGTCAACGAAAATTATGACTAAATATCGTCGTCAACGAAACTTTATCACGTGACGAAAACGAGACGAGACAAAACGTAAATGCTGGTCATGTGACGATGACTATAATTAAATGTATAATGCAATATTGTTGACGAATAAAAACGAGACTAAATGTGCTTTACAAAATAAAAACTATGCTAAAATGTCTCTTCATTTTCGTTGACCAAAACGAGACGAAACGAAATGTTATAACGTTATTTCGTCTCGTTTAGTTGCGTTATTATTATTTTGCAGTATTTCTGTTTCCTGTGTCTCACTTCAGCGGCTGCATCAGGTCGCACTGCGCAGACGCAGGCGACGTCACTTCCTCAAGCCCCACTCGCGGCATTATTTAGAAGACGACAACAAACAAAGTACCGATGGCTGGCCGGCCAGCCGGGGTTCGTCTTTGGGAGAAAATTTATGTGTGTGTACTTCTAACATGTTTGGTTGGTAAAATAAATGTTGTAAATTCAAATCAGAGCGTCTTCCGTGTCTGGAATGGATGTATTCTTGAGTCTATAAGGTAACAATAATATAATAAGATAACCTTGTTTGAAATGGGTTTGGCTAAAAGAAATTTTGGTTTCCTCTATACTACTAGGTATTTATACTATATTGACTGGGTTAAATAGAATTGCATTACTAAAAAGAGACTAAAATACAATTTCCATTGACTAAAACTAGACTAAATGTCATCAGTTTTCGTCGACTAAAACTAGACTAAAATAGTCATGGATAATTCTGACTAAAATGCTCAGACTTTTCGCTGACTAAAACCTGACTAGACTAAAAAGTGTATGAACGTGACTAAAACTAATAAAAACTAAAATGACAGCTTCACACAAAGACTAGACTAAAACTAAAATTAAAACAGGCCGCCAAAAACAACACTATTTCACAGTTTATATGCTTTTTACTAGATGGTGTATGTAGACAGTCCAAAGTGAGTATCATTTCAACAGGAAACAGTTCTTTTTGGAATGAAACGATTTGTATTCTAAGTATTCTTTACTCTCAGAAGTATTCTGATGCTAAGCAGTGTTGTTACTGTAATTTGAGATAACTTGAGGAGTTTAAATTTCACATTTTGCCAGTCAAATAAGGGAAATTTAAGCATTTTAAATGCTATCTATCTATCTATCTATCTATCTATCTATCTATCATCTTAGGCTTACTTTGTAAGTGACATGAGCAAAACATTAAACCTGAATTATTTCTTTGGAAATAAATCATCAGCACAAAATTTATGATCATGAAAGGTCTATTTTTTGGTAACTGAAATAAAGCTGAAAAAAAAGCTAAACTTAAATTAGAAATGTCGCCTTGGCAACTAACTGGAATAAAATTACTAAAACTAAAATTTAAATGAAATTAAATCTGAATAAAATATATTTAATATAAAACAAAAACTAATAAAAAATAAAAAACAAATTTACTAAAATTAAAATGAAAACTGAAAATATAAAAGAGCCAATTCATATGTAATAAATAATTTTATATATATATATATATATATATATATATATATATATATATATACACACACACACATACACAGCTACTAACATAACACTGAAACACTGTAAGCAACTAAAATACTCAGTAGCAAAATCTTTCTACTAAAAAGCTGTTTTTAATGAATCAGTTGCAATCCAAAAAAAGTCTTTTAATCAAAATTTACCAGTTCGAATCATTTCAAGTTTCATTCACTCACTCAAGTGGTTTTTGACATACTAACTGAATTAAGTCATTTTAACTCAAAATGGCCTAAGAACTACTACTGCACTGAGTGCTTAAGACTACAATTTGAGAAGTTACAAAGAAGTTGTTCTTCTGACAACTCAAGTTGTTGTTGTAATAGACAAAAATGCATTGATTTGTTTTTCTAAAAGAGAAAGGCAGTCCTCACCTTCCGTGTGGTACTTTGAGACCAATACAGTGGCTTTACTGAGCTGATCTGAGGTCAGTGTGACCGAGCCATCCTCTCTGTTATCTCCCACCGTCACCTTCAGTTTATCTCCTAGTGATACAGCAGAGAGCTGCTGCAGGATGTCAGACTCCCCTGGAGACAGACAGAGATCTTGAATAAAGACACTAGAATACGGTCCAACGGTACCAACGGTTATCATTTGTCATTCATCAGAGCCCATACTCATACCTCTGCAAGCCATCATCTCAAAGATGGCCTTCCTTTCCTTCAGACCCTGGAACAGTCTGGCTTGGGACCCTTCCTCTGAGAGACTCAATTCTGACACCCTCAGACTGACCAGAAACCTGTTCCTCTCTTTGTCCAAATTGGTGACTTTGGCAACAACCGTCTGGCCGATGTCAAAGACAGTTGAGATGTCTGCGATGAACAGATCACCCATGGCCTACAATGAAACCGAAACACAACATCACATCTGGACAAAAACGTGCCATTTGATCCTAAATCTCATCCAAACGACCCAAACAAAGACGTACAGCTTTAGGAGCGAGGCCGAAGAGTCCATACGGGAAATCGACGAAGGCTCCATAAGGCATGATGTTCCTCACCCAGCCGACCATCTGCATCCCCACCTGGAGCTCAGAGAAGTTTTTTGGGATGCCGTCGTCCCCCAGACAGGACTTCAGCAGGGGTTTCTTAGTGAGAGTCTGAACAGAACTAGGTTAAGAAGAACTGAACGATGTGGAAGTTTTCGACTTGATTGCACAGATACTGTTTGAACTGAACTGAGCTGGACAATAGCCCCTTTCACACATACAGACTTTACTGGAAAACTACCAGTAAAGAGATCACGTGTGAACTAGACCTCTTCAAAAATATGAGAAGTGATGCTGTGCGTGAACGCAGAATGAAGATTACCGTTATGAGTACGTACGAGTTCAGAAAGCGGTGACGTAAGACGTCTACTCTGGGCCAATCCAGAGCTGCTAAAATTCAAAATTCAACAGCTCTGGGCCAATCATAACATTCTGATGCAGATGACGCATTTATTCTGCACTGTGTAGTTCAGTTTGAAGTCATGTAACGCTATGTCTCTGGGCCAAAAGCACTGTATGAATGTGAAAGTTTCACACAAGAATGAAAACATCAACAAAAACACTGATCGCGTACACCCCACCGGGAGGCGCAGCCGTTTAGAGGTCATTTCTGGTTAATGAGGTCACAGAATTTACCAGTATTTTGAAACGGATGTGTGAATGGTGTTTTTCTGGAAAAAAGACAGAACGTCATTGCTTGTTTGAACAACGAATTTTTGAATTTACCGGTAATTTTACGGCAATTTACTGGTATTACTGTGTGAAAGAGGCTATTGACATCACTGAATCAATGATTAACTGACTTTACCTGGAAAACTGAGTTTTTACTATCGTCCCCTTGCATTATCGACACACTATTTTCCTGTTTAATACTGTAAAACTGCTGTGGCACAATCTGTACTGCATAAAGCGCCATATAAATAAAGGTGACTTGACTTGCAAGTCAGAGATTTTTGAGTTATTTTTACTGACAACAATGATATGAATGGCTGTGTGAGGATACAATGCCCTTCTTCTTGGTCTTGCTGAGACACATTATATTAGAGATGGTGTCGCCCTCCTCCAGCGCCATCCACAAGGGAAGGCAGTTGGTCACGTAGTCAGAGAGATGCACTGTGGGTATGAAAGCTGGCACCTCCTCAGGAACAATGGAGACTTCCAGACCATCCAGGACTTTGCGGCACACTTTTGTTTCAACAGTCTAAATAGGAAATGGCAATGAAAGCAAAATTTACAAAAAGTATCTTTTTTTAATTTTCACGTGCTTTGCAAAGAAACCAAGTATAAAAACTTGTTTCAGTCAAATTACCTTTCCAACCGCAAAGTCAAATTTGGCAGTCTGCGCCTCTTTTACGTCTCCCTCAGTAACGGCTCTGAAGGATAAACTTAACATCTTTTTTTCTTCATCACAATTCAAGACTTTGGCCTGGACAACCTGCATGAAACAATTAAAAGTGTTAATTAGATCAAAACAGTTCAAGAGACACAGAAATGTGCGACTGGAATAAATGTGACAAAATACACCATGTGCATGAGCAATATAATATACACTATCATTCAAGCTTAGAGACAGAAAGATTTTTTTCAAATGGTTTCTGAAGTCTTTTATGCTCACCATAGCTGCATTTATTTGATCAAAAATACAAGAAGTAACATTTCTTATTATCATCAATGTTGAAAACAGTTGTGCTGCTTAATATTGATACATTTTTAATAATTCCTTAACGAATGGAAAGCTCAATAGAAGAGCATTTATTTGAAGCAGAAATGTTCTGTAACAATGTAAAATCTTTACTGTCGTTTTTTTAGAATTTAATGCATTCTTGCTGAATAAAAGTATTTCTTAAAATCTTGCTGACCCCAAACTTTTTAACAGATTTGGATTTATTTATTTATTTAAGATTTTTAACTACATGCATTTGACAGTTCTTAAATATTGTTGATCGCTGACCTGGCCAACGAAGAAGAGCTTTTCTGGATTAGCCACATACTCTGAGGACAGTTCCCGCATAGGAACCAGACCCTTCACTTCTCCATAGAAACGAACAATGCAGCCAAAGTCCTTCACACACACGATGAAGCCATGGGAGACGCGGCCCACCTTGGCATCAGCGTAGGACAGGAAGAGAGGGAGTGTGGACTCAACAAGGGCCTTCTTCCTGGTCAGGTACAACTTCTTTTGCTGAGCGTCCACTGACAACACCTAAACAAACCCAAGTTAAATTAATGAGAGGAAAGGTTACAAATAAATCAGTGACACATAAGAATGCATTCAAGGAGAGAGAGAGAGAGAGAGAGAGAGAGAGAGAGATTTTTAAAAAATGCCAAGAGTATAAAATTTGGGAAAAATAAAAATAAATAAATTCAACAATAAAACACTTTGGCATTATCCATTCATTTCAAATAATCGAAACAGCTTTAAATTTGACATAATATTTTTAAAAACTCAAGACTGCATTAAAGTGGAAAAATAAAATAAAATGAATAATAAAATTAAATAAAAAAATAACAAAATACCCCCCCCCTCAAAAAAAAACAAAAAACTTTAACAATCTATTTCTTTCAAATAATCAAAGCTTTAAATTTTACATTAAAAACAATATTTTTAAAAACTTGTAAAATGTAGGAATTTAAGAAAACTCAAGACTGCATTAAAGCAGACGGGAGGAAAAAAAAAAAAAAAAAAGAGTACCTTTTTTGGGGGGGGGGGATTTAAATAAATTAATAATAATAATAATAATAACTCAATAAAAATGAAATAATAAAATAAAATAAAAAAACCAACAAAAAATTGGCATAATCTATTTATACATAAATACAACATGAAAAGATATTTTCAAACTTGTTATGAAAAAGACAAGTTCAAAAGGGAAAATGGAGTAACCCCACAAAAACTGCATGTCTAATTATTATTTTTTAGCAAAATTTGGAAAAAATGAACAAATAAAACAAAGAAAAAAAAAAACAATATAACTCTGGCATAATCTGTTAGTTTCAAATTATCAAAGCAGTTTTAAATTTTACATTATATTTTCAATATATCAAGACTGCATTAAAAGGGAGAGAAAAAAGTATAACATTTCAGGAAAATAAAATAAACAAACCCAACAATAAAAACTTTGGCATAATCTATTCATACATTTAAAAAAAACTATATTTTTAAAAACGTGTAATATTTTAACAGCCATTTCACTGTCATGTGAAGAGATTTAAAATGGAGTAACCCCAAAAAATGCATGACTCATTATTACCCAAATAACAATTCATGACTTGTTAAACATCCTCACCCTGCACTTGACCTTCAGTCCACTCGTATACAACTTCTCTGGGTTCTTTAGGACGACATCGGCCAGGTGAATGTTGGGTATCAATCCTCTGATGTGATCCGTTATTCTCACGTACGCACCATGTTTCTGCAAATCCGTAACTGTACCCTGAAACCCACAGGAAGCATGAGACCACAAGCACATTTATTCTTTTGTGTGACATTTCCTTCAAGCATGGTTGCCCACCTCAACAATTTGTCCCACTTTGATATCTTGATATCTGAAGAACTCGGTTTCAACAGTGCTCCTATAAAACAACAGAAAGCCATACAACAAATTATAAAACAAACTGGCAACCCAGAACACCCTAGCAACCACATAACAGCAGCCTAGCGACCAACCTGCGCAGTGTGCCCAGGTGCATTTTCTCCACTGGACTGTAATCTATGATTCTCATAGTGTGTTCAGGCTGGGTGAGCAAGCGGTTTGGGTTGAATTCTTCTTTTGCCTGCTTCATGAGGTTTTTCTACATGTAAAATGCAAATAAAACTCCATTAGACTCTCAGATCAGCAGGCATGTGTGTAGTGCATCGTTGTCAAGACTGGCTTTGTACTCACATGCACAAAGGCTGTGGTCCCATCAGGCATCTTCATCAAGGCTCCAGAGTGATGGTGCAAAGCAGTCATCTCACAGCCCTGCACCACCTCACCCACCCGATCACTCAAAGCGTCATCCAGCACAGCGCCGCCTGGTGGCAGGAGATGTCTGCGCAGGGAAAGACTCACATGCCGCGTGGACGGCTCCACATACAGAACCCGTGCCAAGACCTGAAAAAGAGCCGGAAAAAAGAACTTCATTATTGCCTGAGAATGTGTTATTTTTCTTTTTTATACACTATTATAGTATTTATTAATAATTTGAATTTGTTTTGTTTTTTCTTTCAGTTTTCTTTATAATTTTATTTTTTTGTCATTTTATTTTGTGATTTATTTATTGTTTTTTATTTATTTATTTTACATATTACTATTTAGGTTAAATGTTTTTTTTTATTACCATTTTAGTTCCGTCTAATTTTATTTTCAGTTAATGCTTCAACTTCAACTAAATGAAAATTGGAAATGATGCCTTGGAAACTAACTGAAATAAGTTTATTTATATTTTATAGGATTTCTGTGTCTTTTATGAAGGTAAATGTATGACTTTTAAAGAACTTTTTAAGACCAAGTAAAGAAAATTTAAAGGGATAGTTCACCCAAAAATGAAAATTCTGTCATTAATTGCTCACCCTCATGTCGTTCCAAACCTGTAAGACCGTCGTTCATCTTCGGAACTCAAATTAAGATATTTTTGATGAAATCCGAGAGCTTTCTGACCCTGCATTGACAGCAACGCAACTGATATGTTCAAGGCCCAGAAAGGCAGTAACGAGGACATCATTAAAAGCGTCCATTTTACATCAGTGGTTCAACCGTAATGTTATGAAGCTACAAGAATACTTGTGTGCAAAGAAAACAAAAATAATGAGTTTATTCAACAATTTCTTCTCTTCCATGTCAGTCTTCGCCATCTTTGGAACGACGTGGGTGAGAAATTAATGACAGAATTTTCCTTTTTGGGTGAATTATCCCTTTAAGGTTGAATTTAGCAACACTTCAAAGTTTTCAAAACATTTTCAAATGTATAATGTTTTTTAATTCACTTGCTTATAGCTTATGGTTTGAATAGCTCTGCTCCCAAACCCTAGAATATGGAAATAGCTTTTACTGTACACCACAAAAGTGATGTTCTTTATCAGTATTTTTGTCTTGTTTTCCAGAGCCAATGTCTAAAGATTCTTAAATCAAGATACATTTACTTGAGAAGCAAAATGATATGAGAGAGGAAGTTTGCTTTTCTGTGAAACTGATTTAAAAAAATGAGTTTATGATTTAAAAAGAACAAATATCCGGCAATGGGCTCAGAACAATCTACTTATTTCAAAAGGGAAAACAAGTTTTTATTCCACTTTAACAGATATTTGTTATTATTTTAAACAAACTCACTTCATTTTGTTTACGTTCTCAGAAAACAAGACTTTGTATCTTCATTTTGCATCTCGAGTAAATATATCTTGATTTAAGGATATTTGTTTTGAAAAACAACATAAAAGTACTGAGGAAGATATTTTTTGCAATGCATGCAACAATTATTTCTATGACATTCTGCTCTGAACTATGACCTTTTTAAGGCCTTTTTTAAGGAAAGGTGAATTAAGACTTTTTAAGACCTTTTTAAGACCCACAGAAACCTTGATTTTATTTTTAAACATATGTTTTAATAGTTTTAGTTAACAATAATAACCCTGCTGATATGCAAATGTGGTAAATCCACAGCCATCAAGCTGTTACTATTGTCATCTACTACTATGGTCTTTTGACTCATACCTCATCTCCTGTGTTGTAGGTAGATGCTTTGTCCTCATCAAGGTGCAGAAAATCAACCATTCCAGTGAAAGATGAAAGATACGTCACAATAAGCCCATGAGGAGTAACCTGGTATGACAAGACATCAGCAGACAACGTTAACATCTCAAAAAGATTGATCAAGAACACTTGAAACTGATTTAAAAGGGAATTCAAACTGCTTGCCGCATATTAAACTGGGATAGTTGGAAGTATTTCAACGTTCACAATATTCTACTTTATGTTTATATGCAGCTGACTTACCCTCTTGATGCGTGCCCGGATCAGAAGTCCCGGCAGGAGCGTGTCGAGAGTCCATCCTTGCTGAGTCTCTGCACAGGCCTTCCCAAGAGCCTGGGGATCCTGGGACAGACGCACCACACGCCCATCATTATTGACTTCCTCTATCAGGATCGTCATGTACTGACCCACATTCAGATCTGAGATAAACAGGAAACAATCATAATGCCGTTTTTATCCTGATCCAGGAATGGCCTTAGAGGACATGGACAGTTGATCCAAAAATGACATTTTGTCAATGCTGTTGTCATTCCAAACCTGCATAACTTTAATTATTATTAACGCAATCAAATATACATTTTTAGGTTAACTACTTTATTTTAACCAATATGATTTGTGAGTAATTCATCTTGTCATTGAACTATAATAAACAGTATATGTACACTAATCCGATGTTATGTTGCTGTATTTGTGCCTAATTTTCTACCTTTTTTTGAGGATGTGCTTTTTTTGGGGAGGAAAGCTTTAGTGCCACTGATTCCGATGTCAACCAGGAAGCCGTGATCTTCCACACTCTCCACACAACCACTCAGTGTCTAAAATGTTAAGACAGTCTGATCTTAGTTCACAAGTGACAATTACTCATAAAAGATTCAACAAGAACTGGGTGATACACACTACCAATTGTACAAAAGTTTGGGGTAAGCTGGACTTTAAAAAAAAAAAAAAAAAAAAATTAATATTTTTATATAATATTTGAATAAAAAAAAAAAATCTACTTGTTATTTTCCAGGCATTTGATCATATGTTTATGCTCCAAAACTGAACTCTCAAAATTAAATTACTGAATTCATTATTTCATTTTAATATTAGTATCAAAATAATACAGAATGTATCATAAATATTCAATAAACCACCCAGGTCATTTTGATACAACCTTCTATTTGCTTATAATATAAATGTATATATATAAATGATATATAATAAATAAAAGTTTACAAACTCACCATTCCAGGTTTCAAAGAACCTGAACTCAACACCTTGTTAACCGCTTTAGGGTTGACTGACACTTTAAGACTAATATGACCCTCCTTAACAGAATCGAGAGACGACACAACACATCTGATCAGCATTCCAGGAGTAAGCAGTTGTGAGAGCGGGACAACTTCCTGTGAAGAGTAGACAAACACAAACAAAATGCATCATACTGTTTAATGACAACATTCACATAGAGCTTTACATTTTCTTTCCTTATGCAGCTGTGGTACCTTTAAACTGTCCTCAGACTCCAGTTTATCCTTAAGAATATTGGTATAGGAGTCACAAATGTTGCAGATTGGCAGGTAACCAACAAGGCCGCTGGGAAGACCAACTACTGCCTCAAGGTCTGACACTTCCTTCACACAACCCAGCATCAGAGTGCCAATCTTCAGATTCTAGACAGAGAAAGCAAAATGATCAGACACAAAGTAGTCAGTGGCATGACATGAAAAAAGAAAAAAAAAGTAAAATTAAAGAAAAAAAAGAAAATTTAAAAACTAATATATATATATATATATATATATATATATATATATATATATATATATGTGTGTGTGTGCGCGCGTGCGTGTATATTCATACGTATGTATGTGTGTGTGTGTGTGTGTGTGTATATATATATATACACACATACACACACACACATACACACATATACATATATACGGTATATATATATATATATACACACACACACACACACACATATATACATAGTATATATATACATATATACAGTATACATATATGTGTGTGTGTGCGCGTGTGTATATTCATACGTATGTATGTGTGTGTGTGTGTGTGTGTGTGTGTGTATATATACAGTACAGGTCAAAAGTTTGGAAACATTACTATTTGTAATGTTTTTGAAAGAAGTCTCTTCTGCTCATCAAGCCTGCATTTATTTGATCAAAAATACAGAAGAAAAACAGTAATCTTGCAAAATGTTATTACAATATAACATAATGGTTTCTGTTTTAATATACTTTAAAATATAATTTATTTCTGTGATTCAAAGCTGAATTTCCATCAGCCATTACTCCAGTCTAAAGTGTCACATGATCCTTCAGAAATCATTCTAATATGCTGATTTATTATCAGTGCTGGAAACTGTTGAGCTGCTTAATATTTTTTTGGAACCTGTGATATTTTTTTCAGGATTCTTTGATGAATAAAAAGTTAAAAAGAAGGGCATTTATTTAAAACAGAAATCTTTTCTACCAATATACACTACTGTTCAAAAGGTTGGGGTCAGTAAATTTTTATTCTTTCTTTTATTGAAAGAAATTAAAACTTTTATTCAGCAAAGATGTGTTAAATTGATAAGAAGTGATAGCAAAGATTTATATTGTTAGAAAAGATTTCTATTTTGAATAAATGCTGTTCTTTTTAATCTTTTATTCATCAAAGAATCCTGAAAAAAGTATCGCAGTTTCCAAAAAAATATTTGGCAGCACAACTGTTTCCAACATTGATAATTCTAATAATAAATCAGCATATTAGAATGATTTCTGAAGGATCATGTGACACTTTAGACTGGAGTAATGGCTGATGGAAATTCAGCTTTGAATCACAGAAATAAATTATATTTTAAAGTATATTAAAACAGAAACCATTATGTTATATTGTAATAACATTTTGCAAGATTACTGTTTTTCTTCTGTATTTTTGATCAAATAAATGCAGGCTTGATGAGCAGAAGAGACTTCTTTCAAAAACATTACAAATAGTAATGTTTCCAAACTTTTGACCTGTACTGTATATATATATACAGTATACATACATACACACACACACACTCATACATATACATATATATACATACATATACACACACACACACATACATATACATATATATACAGTATATACACACACACAGACGCATTACATTATATTACATAAACATATATTAACAAATATCTATCATAAAACATATAGCCTATGCATACCCGAAGATGAAGAATTTCCACAGTAGAGGCAGTATTAAGTTTTAAATCCCCTCCTTCCACTTTTTGTTGTTTAGTTTTTTGCGTTTTATCCTGTTGCGCGACCTTTCTCTTCTTTGTAACCACTGTTTCACGTGTCTGAAAAATATTACATATATGTATATTTCACTCATAGCAAGATGTTCAAGCTGCTGTATGCACATTGATCATAAGTAAAATCACTTTTGTAGTCACCACCACTATCATCATCATCATCATCATCAACTTACTTCAAAAAGATTGTCCACGTCATGTGCCTTAACATTTTTGGACTCAGTGGTCTTCTTCTCTGTCCCACCACGGGGAAAATCTTCCTCCATAGACGCCATTCTTCACCATGTACCTGAATATAAAAGCTCTAATGTATTCCAATAAAGGAACAAACGCATAAAACATAAAGCCTATGAATCTCTGTCTTGTCCAACATCTGTTTACACGCCTGTACAAAACTGCAGGCATGGACACATTATAAACACAACATAAAGTTATACTATAATGAAACGTTCAATCAATACATTCCTTACATTTAAATACGCAACACGTGTCATTAAAACCCTCTGGCAGTAACAATAAATTAATTTTACTTACACTATAAAATCTTGCGTAGATCAATGTATAACACTCAGTGTAAGTAAATGTCGCATGTTCCTCAGAAGCGTGCGATCTGTACGACCCGGACGTAAAAACTGAGAGGCGGGACTTAAGATTACACCGCAAGGAAAAGACTCAACCAATAGGATGACGGGAAAATTAGATTGGCGTCTCTGCGAACCTATTGTTTTAGTGTAAGAAGTGATTGACGTGAGCGTAATCCAATGACCGCAGTCATTCAGGATATCACCGCGAAGGCGGGATTTCCTTAAATCATTCATTTTCCGGCCACTCCATTGAAGGGCACCAGTTTGCTTGGTAAGTCATGTTTCACATTTGAATAGAAATGCCTTTTATTCAGCGTGTTTTAGAAATCGATGCTGTTTTTATGTTGCGTGCAAAGCGAATATATGCTACTCAGTAAAGCCTGCAGGTCGCATTTACCATAAAGACGCTTGGTTTAGCAAACGGACTGAGGTGCTAATATAGAAATTATTAATATTAAACATCTTTGAACTTTAAACATGATTGAAATGAGCTATAAAATCTCATTCTACAACTGTATTTCAGGAAAAAAAAACAGCCTGTCATTATTCCAATATGCAGTGTTGTCCTTTACACATTTTGCGTGACCTTACGTATTTATGAAAAACGATGCGTAGCTTGAATGTGTTTATTTTCCTTTATAAATATGTCTATCAACAGATTGCGCACAGAAATCATGGGAGGACACGACGCAGGAACTCACCACCAGTTCACTGGCATCGCCAAGTACTTCAATTCATACACAATCACAGGCAGGAGGAATGTAAGTTGAGAATTGCACTGAAATAATTCAAATTCTGAAGTTAAAACTCAAGTATGCATTTCCTTTGTAATTTCCACTTAATCAAGTACTTAAGTAAAACCATACTCTCTCTTTCCCTTGACTTCAGTGTGTGTTGGCCACATACGCCAGTATTGCTGCCATTATCCTCTTCTTCAAATTGAAGCCCAAGAAGCAAAAGGCTGTGAAATCAAGTTAATTTATAGTAAGTACTGCCTAAATTGAACTTTTCCAAAATGTATATTTCCAAAAGTTACATACCAACTCTTTTTTTTTTTTTTCTCAGGATGTTTTATGATGAAGCTAGGGGTGCGGGAAGCTGGATGTCCTTGTTTTGACCTCATCACTTAAGTTTATCTATGTAAAGAATAAAATAGATCAATTGTACCAAACAAACACTGTGTAGAAAACTTGTTTTATTTACAATTTTAGGCACTAGTATTAAAATTTGTACAGAAATTGAGAAAAAGTGGTAATATGTGACACATTTCAAAGATCAATGACCAGTTTCTGAGTTTGAAAAGCTCATCATTTACAAAGACAGAAGGAGACCAGCCACATCATTATGAGACACATGATGCACGAGGGCCTTGAACATAAGCATGGCAGTGATGCTATTGATGAGAGAAAGAAATAAGCTTCTCATGAGGTGTAAAATCTGATCTAGTATCAGGGAAGTGGTGTGTGGCCAAGTATGGTTACCCATACTCAGAATTTGTCCTCTGCATTTAACCCATCCAAGTGCACGCACACAGTAGTGAACACACACCTGGAGCAGTGGGCAGCCAATGCTGCGGCGCCCGGGGAGCAGTTGGGGGTTCGGTGCCTTGCTCAAGGGTCTCACCTCAGTCATGGTATTGAGGGTGGAGAGAGTGCTGGTTATTCACTCCCCCCCCACCTACAATCCCTGCCGGACCTGAGACTCGAACCCACGACCTTTGGGTTACAAGTCCAACGCTCTGTCCATTAGGCCACGACTGCCCCAAATAGGTCAGCATATGAATGATGCAAGAGGTATCGGTGGCTGCTTCCAGGTGTGCTCAGTGTTTGATGGTTCATTATGACGTTTTTCGCTTGAAACATTTTCACATGTAAGGATGAGCAGTAATCTTTAAATAATATGCACCGTTCACAAAAAACAAAGCTACGTAAAGTCATTGTCTTCAGGTCACGTCACTGGGAGTTGTATGCGCCTGCAGCCAGTAGCAGGTTGCGTCTGGTGAAGTGGAGGTGGGTGACCGGTGTGGATTTGCTGTGGTACGTCCCAAGCAGCAGTTCCTGGGAGTTATCAGGCAGGTGAATGTGGCCCGTTGCTGCGGTGAAGTCGTCTGTCTCCATGTCATCGAAAGCCTTCATAGAGTCCCACAACCGAACCGTGTTATCCATAGAGCCTGGAGTAAAACGCATTGAATTTCAAGTTAAACCCAATTACTTTTATAACTATTAAACCTGTAAAGACTGATATGATATAATAGTGTGAAAAATGTTGAACCTTTAGACAAAAAAGAAAAAAGTTTTTGTTGATATTTTATATGAGGCTTTTATAATTCATATATTATAGCAAAATATGGAGCTCATATTTGAGGAAAAACTTCTTTTTTTTTTGCAGTGGCTCAAAAATATGCTATTTGGTGCAGATGCTGATATTTATGAAAAAATGAAATTCTGATATCCTGTAAATTAATGGAATTTTTATAACCGTATCACAGACTGCTTAGATAAAATGTATAAAAATATGTCTTAAAATGATATTTAAATGTTTAGTTTTATGATCAAACCTCTAGTTTTTATTGAGAGGGTAAAATATACTGCAATACAATAGAGAGATGAACAAATAAATGTTCCTTAAAAGCCTGATCATATTTCATACATTTTAACATGATTTTTTTTTAAAGTGCATATTGCAGGTTAAAAAAAAAATTTCAAATGAATATATTACCTTGTATGAAAATATCATATGAACCGTTATTGCAGGATTTGAAAATGTTTTACAAGGCGTGAGGGCACAACTTTAGAAGAAAAAGTGACCCATCAAAAGGTAGGCTATTTTATAAGAGTGCCTAGAGTACAACTTAATGAAATGAATGAATGAGGCATTTATATAGCGCTTTATTGTGTATTGCTATACACCCAAAGCACTTTACAATCATGTGGGGGGGTCTCTCCTCAACCACCACCAGTGTGCAGCATCCACTTGGATGATGCGACGGCAGCCACAGGACAACGGCGCCAGTGCGCTCACCACACACCAGCTACAGGTGGAGAGGAGAGAGAGTGATAGAGCCAATCAAGTGAATGGGGATTATTGGGAGGCCATGATTGACAAGGGCCAGCGGAGGGAATTTGGCCAGGACACCGGGGTTACACCCCTACTCTTTACGATGAGTGTCATGGGATTTTTAATGACCACAGAGAGTCAGGACCTCGGTTTAACGTCTCATCCGAAGGACGGATGATGTGTGATGAAATGTCTCATGTAAAAGCTCCTTCAGTTTTTCAAACTGCAGAAAACATGTAAAGCGTGTAAACATTGCAACTAATAATACATTTACCTCAGAATAACCATTCGGCATCCATAAGCTCATCAGTCAGCTAGAATAATAACTATAAAGAGGAGCATTTTGCTATATTTATGCGCTATTGCATATTAATATTTTTACTTAACATGTTGTCTACATGATTCAACTCCTCCTATAAAATTGCATTTTACTAATGAAGAAAAACAGACTGAATGTGTGAAAGACATATCAAAGTCCCTTTCAGTTTTTGGACATATGACAACATTTATAGCATGCATTGAGGAGGAGCCTGAACTACACTCAGTGGCCAAGTGATGCTTATGGTCCATGATATTGGTACAGATTCTGTGTAATGAACAATTCTTTGTGACTATATTTCAAGTTGGAAAAGACATTTAGTTCCCACTTTAAGTGAACCTTAGTTCCCAGGTCATCTACAAGATTGATTAAAATCCTGATAAAGTCAAGAAAAGATGAGACATAAACACATGATTGAAATGTTAAAATGTAAAAAAATATATATATATATATAAAAATAAAATAAACACGTTTATTCTGTGGCACCTAAAAAAATAATCTGGCGCCTAAGTTTTTTTCTTATAGGAGCCAATGGCTCCTTACTCGATTTTTTTGTCTGGAGCCCTGTAATTGGTAATTTTTTGTCATGTGGTGTGTTTATAAGGCTTTGGAAGACAGGAGTGGGAAGATCTGAAGCAGTGGAGGCCAGCTGTTATTAACCAGCTCTACTGGACCACAGCTTCCACTCCTAATGGAGATGCAGTTGTGATGGAGGCCAAGTGGAAGAGCATGGTCAGCAGTGAATGTGATCTAAACTTGTGCTTGCTTCTCCCAGCATATGCCGTCGAGGAATACTGCAGGTCACCACAGGCTCCAGGAGAACGCAGCACCATCTTGTCTTCCACTACACCTGCTCCTCTTTCCAGATCCCTCCTCCAGAGGATCAACAAGATCAGGCTGCTGGCGTGTATCTAGCACAGCATTCATGATTTAACACACTTTAACAACACATTAGTGTGATCCCAAACTGAAAGATTGTTAAATGTTTTTAAATGGGTCAGATGGTATATTTTTCTTTCGGTAGTATATGTTTGGTGCATCTATATATATCTATTTGTTAATTAACAGTTGCAATGTTGTGTTTTGAGTTGGGTATTAACAGTGCTATGAAATAATATTTGTTATGATTTAGTGCTGTATAAATAAAACTGAATTGAATTAACCATAAATGCAGATCTGCTTGATATATATCTAATGTAAACTTCATAAACAAGTTTTTATACAGTAAGACAATTTGTGATTGTGATTATTTTTTATTGATTGTCACCAAAATGGGGCCATTCAAAACCTTTATAAAGTCCTCCTTCCTCTGTAAACTGTCTTCTAATGGCTGACACAACACATGCAGGTAAGGGCTGCTCAGAACACCATAGGCCCAGCGGACAACTTGTCTGTATGCTGTCAATATTGATTGTCTTATACCAATGGCATCAAAAAGTGTGACTTACAGGTAGTTGTGACCTACCTAAATATAGGAAACTTGTAATTGAAAAAAATTTTTTAAAATGGTTTTTAAATCTTTAATATACTATGTATTATTTATACATACAAGTATTTAGCTCAGAGTAATAAATGATCTCTGCCCTAAACACACTCATGTCTGCTGGACTGGAGAGGTCTATGTTCCTGTCTGAAGAGCATATAGGTTATCTGTAGCACATATCGGTTCAGACATCAAGCCTCAAAGCCTGGGTGCAGAGTCAGACACTGCACATCAAGTGTGGGGAACACATTCTCCACTAAGGCCCGGTAAAGGAAAGGATGCATCCAACTCCCTGCAGCACTGACTTTCCTCAGCTGTGACCATGGCCTCGCATTTACCACACAAACACTTAATGCAACAAACACGTGTTTATCTCTCTCCTGCGGTGATGAGACACCGCTATATCACGTAACGTTAGTGTCGGATATTAACGAGTGTGACACGCCTGATCAACACTTATTCGTTTCTGTTACTGGTAAGTATCAATACACACAGATGACCAATACTAGCTTTGCTATTGCCTGATTGCATATTGTTAGCTAACGTGTATATTATCTGTAAGCTAATACTGGTCTCTCACCAAGACATCTGCCCTGTTCTCCTCACACATCAACTCAATTTGTCTCCTCTGAGCGTTGTTCTGTCTAATCCTGGCCTGTCCTTGCTCTCTTGGCTGCATAACAGGCTCATAATTTTATCTGTGGTCCATCATACGAGTGTAAATAAACATTTTAAACTTCCTCAGCATCCGAACTGTCACTGCGATCCATTGTTTTCCTATGGTTAAAATGGACCACTCTCCCTCTCATTACGTCACTTCCGGTTTTGGTGGTTTTCAGATGCGGAAGTAAAATTCTCTCACAAAAACAACTCCAGAAGCCTTTATAGCGTATTTTAAAATATATTTTAAAGAAAATCTAGTTTCTACATTATTTTTCTATACATCGACTCACTGGAGTCTCTAACCTGCAATATGCCCTTTAAAGAATGATGAAGGCATTATCAAGTAAACCCAAGCACAAATACACAGGTACTACAACCTGAAATGGGACGGATTTAGAATTTTACTAAAATGACTTACTAAAAAAAAAAGAAGGCGGCATTCAGTAGATGGTGTGCTGACCTGATGCAAGGATTTCTCCATCTCTGCTGAACTTGAGGGCATAAATTGTGTCTGTGTGACCCTTCAGGTCTCCTATCATCAGCCCATGTCCAGTATCCCATAGTAAAACTCTCCCGTCTGTGGATCCAGATGCCAGGAACTTTCCATTAGGTGAGAACGCTACAGAATGGATGGGCCCCTGAAAAACAAACATTATCACTTTTTACAATTAGTACTCATATGACGAGGTCATAGAATAAAAATGGTCATTGGGTAATAAATTGCACACGAGATAAAAAGAAAAAAAAAAGGGTTGAGCAGGTTTGTTTAGTGATGGGTTTGAAATGACATGACAAGGATCAGTACTTTGAATAGTAAATTAGATGCAAAAACCTAACTATGAATGGGATTTCCTGTGAAGTTCTCATCATTCAGTTGCCTTTGGAAGCTTTCAATACCTTGTGACCTGTGAATATGCGGACACAGTTTCCATTCAGGACATCCCAGAGGCGTACAGTGCGGTCGGTCGAGCCTGTGGCCACATAGTTCGAGTTGGGGTGGAATCGCGTACAGGTGACGTCAGCTAGATGCCCAGCAAATATCCTCAAGGGCTGGTAATGATCCGTTGCCCAGAGGCTGGGAATCAAATATTTGATTAAGGTCTTGAAAACATTTTGCAATATCTTCTCATTCACAGACAGGTCTCTTCATAACCATATGGTGAAACAGACTATATAAATCATGTAATGCTAAGCTATTTTTAAGCTAAAATATTCCTATTTCTCCCCAAAATAAAAAAGCTTGAAGAAATTTATTATTATTAATTTACAAATATATTTCTTATTAACACACACAAAATAAAATGTGTTGATTTAAGTAACAGCATTACAATAATGAGAATCTACCGTACCGTGCTACTCTGTCATGTCCTCCAGACACAAAGTAATAGCCGAAGGGTGAGAACTGAGTGTCCCACACTGGATAGTTATGTCCTTTATACCCCACGAGACACGTAAATGTCTGCAGGCTCCAAAGTCTGACTGTACTGTCCTCAGAACTGGATAACAGATAGTTCCTAAGAGACACACAGAGATATTAAACCACTGTCAGACGCAGAACGCTTAAAAACTGCAGGAAGGTAACAAATCATGCAAAACATGTTCAGTCCATAGCAAACTATTTATTTGGTTGTTCTTATGCTTACACACCTTCCCCGTTGTCTTGTTTTACTTACAGATACTTTAAAAGGACACGTCTGATACCTGTCTGGACTGAAGCTGACTCCATACACCGGCCCGCTGTGACCGTAGAGGATCTTCGACTCACTGGCTGTCTTCTCATCCATGATCCTCTCCAGAACATCATCAGACTCTTTATCAATCAGATTCAGTTCTAGAGAACAGGACAGCATAATTGAAATCATACATCGCTTACACTGAGGTCTACACCGCGTGCATAATTATTAGGCACGTTGATATTCTGAAGATATTTTTTTCCAAGCACATTTTACCAATTCCAAACCACATCAATCTTAATAACTACTATTCATTTTGTATTTAATCATTTATGTTAATGTTTCCTGATGGTTTTACACCTAATTCTTAACTCTTTTGCAGTTGACGTGTGTCTTTTCTTCTCCACCTGTTTTTGTCTGCCCCCGCTGACCCAGTGAGCATTTTGCTGTCCAATGGTCATGTCTTAAAACTTTGCAATTTCTGTATTGCATTAGTTTTGAATATTTCTCATAGGGAATTTAATCATTTTTAAGAGTTAAACCTCTTTCTTGGCTCATTTTATCAGTAAAAGAAAACATGCCTGATAATTCTGCACACCTGAATATAAGGAGTTTTTCACTTCCAGCCTTCATGGACAATTATATATCACTCATAAATGATTAAATACAAAATTAATAGCAGTTATTAAGGTTGATGTGGTTTGGAATTAGCAAAATGTGCTTGGAAAAAAAATATCAACGTGCCTAATAATTATGCACGTGGTGTAGAAGTGATTTTTAAAACTTGAAATAAAAGGTAAGATATCAAATATGAACTTTTCACACAATTTTTTGTGAGAGTGATTATGGAGACACGTACCTGCTGCGGACTTGACTTTCCGCAATTTTTTAGGTGTGACGCTCCATACGCGGACTGTGGAGTCTGCAAAGCCTCCTGCTAACAGACTGGAGTCATCAGTGAAGTCTACTGCCGTCAGACCCTGGAAGACGACACAAAATCAGCATTTGTGAAGTCAAGCAACTCTAAAAATCAACAAAAACACTGCCGACCTGGTAGGCATTGAGAAATGAATAGAAGCAAATGGAAGGCAGGTTCTCTGGGCCGAGCCGGATTCTTTTGGTGCTCTCCTTCAGGTACATGATCTTATCCAGTTTGTCCGAGTCCTTCAGCTCCGGCAGAGGGATCCTGTCAGAAAGAGAACACCCCGAAAAAGAATAACAGGTTATGAAACTATACATCCAGTTTCAAATCATTTCTAAGCATCATCTAAATTCTAATGAAAAACCTACACACACTACTTTTCAAAAGTTTGGGGTTGGTAAGATTTTATAATGTGTCTGAAACTAGTCTGCAACTGTTTTCTATTTAATATATTTTAAAATGTCATTTATTTGTGATGCAAAGCTGAATTTTTAACATTATAACTCCAGTCTTCAGTGTCACAAGATCTTTCAGAAATCAGGGTAATATGCTGATGTATTATCAATAAACATTTATTATTATTATCAATGTAAAACAGTTGTGCTGCTTAATAATTTCATGGAAACCATGATACATATTTTTCTGTATTCTCTGATGAATAGAAAGATCAAAATAATTGATTTCAAATAGAAATCTTTTCTAACAAATTAAAAAGTCTTCACTGTCACTATTGATCACTTTAATGTGTCCTTGATGAATAAAAACTTTCAAAACAATCTTATCCCAATCTTCTGAACAGTAATGTGCAAGTAACTTCAAGCTGAATTAAAGATTTTTTTCATAGTAGCTGAATACTGAGCTTCTGTCATACCTGCTCTGTTGAGGAGCATTGGGGTCTTGTTTCTTACTCTTGGAGCCCATACTGTCCTTTTTTGTTTTCTTCTTCTTGGGCTTCCCTTCCTCATTCTCTGCTTCATCATCTTCATCATCTAATGGGACCTCAATCTCTGGCTCCTTTAGCAGTCCGTAGAATACCTGGTACCATTAGAAATAAAACACACAATCATTTTCAAATAAGAGATGATTTCAATTCAAGAGATTGCAATTATGAGATGATTTTTAAATCTCTTTCAATGCCTCAAGTGCAAACTCTCTCATTGTGATCCAATCAAGTATCTTAATGATATTAAAAACATCCCTTATTTACACTACCTTCCAAAAGATTTTTTTTTTTTAAATAAATGAATACATTTCTTAGGCATTAAATTAATCAAAAACATTTACAATGTTACAAAATATTCCTATTTCAAATAAATGCTGTTCTTTTGAACTTTATAGTTATCAAGATTCCTGAAAAAAATAAAAATCAGGGTTTCCACAAAACCACAAAAATATTAAGCAGCATGACTGTTTTCAACATTGATAATAATTTGTTTCTTGTGCAGCAAATCAGCAAATTAGAATGATTTCTGAAGGATCTTGTGACACTGTAGACTAATGACAATTCAGCTTTGCATCACAGGAATAAATTACATTTTAACATATTAAAATAGAAAACAGTTATTAAACAGATATTTTGTACAGTTAAATTGTAATATTTCTCTGTTTTACTGTATTTTTGATCAAATAAATGCAGCCTTGGTGAGCATAAAAGAGTTCTTACAAAAACATAAAAAAAAAAAATCAACCAATCACCAACCACAAACTGTATATTGAACTGTATATTTTCCATATGGAAATGTATCTAACCTTGACTTTATTGACTTCTCGTCTGGCCTCTCCCGCAAGACTGCCGGACATGCTGTCGATCTGGCCCTTGCTGCGTGACATACCGTCGAAGATGTCGATGTACAAGTGCTCCTGAATGATGTTCCATATCTGGTTATTATGCCTTTCCTGCAAGTGTCTCTTGAGCAGCTGGTACGAGTCTCGGGAGATGCGCAGCACGAAGCGGCTGGTGCGGAAGTCCAGCAGAGCCTCGTTCCCCTTCAGGTGCTCTTTCTTAGAGAGGCTGCAGAGAATTCGCAGGTCATCCTGATAGTAACACTCCTGATCGCCGCTAAACCTATCAGCAAACAGGAAATAAACTGCTTAAGAGTCCAGTATTTTGATTTACAGAATAAAAATGGACATTACAGTCAAATTCCATGATGATAATCATATCATATCCCTGATTAATTCCACAATGTAAACAAGACATGATGCTTACTTCTCAAAGAAAGCCTTTGCTTCATTCTCATGGTTGTTGTAGACCAGCTCCAGGTACATGTGAACGAACAGAGGGTAGAAGAGCTGGGACAGCTCCGCTCGGTGACAGTCCAGCACGGACTCGATGAAGTTCTTCAGGTCGCTGTAGTACACCTGATACTGAGAGGGATCCCCCTGCTGGCTGTATGCTGACAGCACCACGCTGACATCTGGCTGGTCGCCTGCAGCAGACAGCATAAACTACTAAATAAAAACCTGTGTATTTAGTATTGAGATATTACTATAGCTTATTAATATATTGAATAAATTTGTACATTTTTAATGTTATATTTTTCTTATCGATTTTATTTAAAATTTTAGCAATTGAGCATTTTGGCTGTTTTTGTTTGCTGGTTTTATTTTTTCATTGATTCTGTTTTTGTCTATATACACTACCGTTCAAAAGTTTTGGATCAGTAAGACTTGTAATGTTTTTTAAAGAAGTCTCTTATGCTCATCAAGGCTGCATTTATTTGATCAAAAATACAGAAAAAAACAGTAATCTTGCAAAATGTTGTTACAATATAAAATAATGGTTTCTATTTTAATATACTTTAAAGTATAATTTATTTCTGTGATGCAAAGCTGAATTTCCATCAGCCCTTACTCCAGTCTAAAGTGTCACATGATCCTTCAGAAATCATTCAAATATGCTGATTTATTATCATTATTGGAAACAGTTGTGCTGCTTAACTTTATTTCAAGACAAGCAGCTAATGAAAATGTTTTGTACAGTTTTAATTTTAACTAGAATAATTCTGACATCTACATTGTGATTTATGTAGTACTATTTATATATTTATAGTAATTACAGTAACAGTTATATTCCAGTAATGTTTATATATATTACAAAAAATAAATAAATAAATAAAATCCAGCACCTTAATGTAACCATAAATTTTATGCATGAACTTCCTGCACAAAGAATGCTTGTGGAATGACAGTAAAATATGTTGGAAACTCATTGTTCAAATGTACAAAACATAAGCAAGACTATATGGAGGGCTATATTGTTGATGCAACTAACCTTTTGTACAAAGCAATAGCAAAGCATGAGATTAGAACGGCACAAAGCTGATTTTGTACTGTTTTAACAATTTAAAAGGTGCAATGCACCTTTACTTTATTTATAAAGGTACATTGCATGGCAAATATAATCATTTAGAAGTTGTAGGTGACACTCACTCTTTACTGGCATGGGAATCAGTGTGCTTTGGGGGGCGGCTGCTGATGCGATAGACACCCGGCTGAGCAGAGAGTTTGTATCCCCTCCATCCCCGTCAGCCTTCCCTCCTCCGCTGCCATTGAGAGCCTGTGAGTCGTCCTGGTCTTCTAAACCGGCTTCCCGCCGCAGGATATCCACCGACTCCGTCAGTTTATTCCGCTTTAGGAACTGCAGAACTGCGATCAAAGTTTGCTGGTCCTCCTGCTTCGGGGCTCCGCCGGCGGGGGCAGCAGTGAGGGGCGATGAGGACATCGTCCCGCTCGCTGTGTTCCCCGAGAGGTTTGACGTGCCATCGCTGAGAATTTCTGGCTTTGTCTCTTTCTCTGCGTCCAGCTCTATCGGTCCATCTTGCACAGCCGCCATTTTTCCCTGGCGCTGGAGGCAATGGCGTCATGACGTACGCAGCGTAGTACGTCATGACGTACGCAGTGCTTTTTTTTTTTTTTTTGTTCAGTAGCCTAGCTAGAGTACAGTGTGACGAAAGAATCAAATTAGTTTTTAAGGGGTAAAATTATTATAAATGTCACCACTGTCATTTTTAAAATAAGTCGCAGTATTTTCCCACTGGAACTGATTTTCTGAGACATTTTATTTTATTTTTGGAAGGGCATTTTTTAACAGTTTTTTATTGCTGAGAATAAGAACATACAGAACAGTACAAAATACAAAGCAACAACAAAAGTAAAACAGTAAAAAACTGAAAGAAAAAACCCCCATAAATACAATAGAGGGCCCTTATGTTACATAAGATTCTTTACACAAAAACCTTAAATGCAGAGCAAATTCTAACCGTCTTCATAGCTTTCCTATTAGTAGACACCAAAATCACACTCAAATAATTCTTCATTTCTCTTAAAAAGACCACAAAGACAGGTTTACAATTTGAGAATTTACATATGTGAATGTAAAATTTGCATAAGAAAAGGATTAAATTAATAATAAAACAAATATTTTCTTTTGTGGTATCTGAGACTTTTTAACAGTTTAATAACATAATGTCGTCCTTGTACGTCAAATAATTTAACTGAATTTTAATAAATTAATAGAAATACATTTAAGTCTGAAAAACTATTGATATTACATATACAGTTATATTAACATGAAATTTAAAGTAGCTGTAAATAATGCACAGGCATCATGTTGTATCATAATAAAATAAACGAAAAAAAAAAAATAGGTGGCTGACCAGTATTTGTATGAGAGAGATCAAAATTCGTACACAATATTTTTCACAATATATACTGCAAAGATTTTTTAAACATACATTAAACATACTAAAATATATTTGAACCTTTTGTAAGTAGCTGTAGTAGATTTTGGAACTGACACAAGAGGGAACACTCAGACAAGTCCTGATTATTTATAAAAAAAAAAGTGAAGTATAGTGAAAAGATTTTTCTGTTTAATTATCACACTCAGTCGTCATTGGCTTCCGGATTCTCCACCCATTTCCCTTCAGGGCGCGCCGCTCGAGTTGCGTTGTTCAGCTGAGAGCTTTACGTTTGAAAGCGCGTCTTTACGTAAAAGACGTATTATTTTCCAAAGCGACTGTAGAGGCTGTACTGTAACAGCAGCAGATGAGGGGAGAGAGAGGGAGTACTGTACTGCGCTATCCTTTACTTTCCGGTAGGAGGTAGTGGTGGGAAGTCTGACTAATGTCCGTGAATCGGTTCTTTTGAACAGTTCGTTTCAAAGAACCAATTCAGGGATTCTCCACGTCATGACGAAATTACGTCACCACGTGGTCCCGGCGTGGCTCTACTAAAACGTTACAATAAAGCCACATGTAAAATATATTGCTGTTTATTATGCCTTTTCGATTAAGTTTTATATAAAAGAGTGTCCCAGTTAGTCTCCCAGTTCAGTCAGTTTTCTGCAATGACCCAACTTATAAAAAACATTACAGTTTAGAACCTAAATATAATTTGCATTTACATTAAAAATCCTGATTATTGATTTAAATTTTGGTTAAACGAGCCGCCATAAACGTTATTACAGTAGACCTAAGTTTTATTGGTCAATATTTATGCAATTTGGCTTTTAAAGTATTTACAATGACTTATTCAGTTCGATTCAGGAACGAGTCGTTTTGAAAGATATGTTCAAAAAGATTCGATTCGTGATTCAGAATGATTCGTTCATAAGTCTCACTCACATCGCTAGCAGGAGGCATCCAGAGCGGCTGTGTCTCTCGAAAGGAAACATTTTCGTCAGGGATTCGGTGTTTTTGAGGGCTTAAGAAAAAGCTAGAGACATCCGTCCCGTCATTTGGAAGAAAGATGCCTGAATTATTTGCGTTTTATCGGATCTAGATCAATATTCACAGACTGATGCGGCCATGGCAAGTCTCGGTGTCAGCTTTATCGACACACGCCTGCAACATCTGAAGGATATAAAGTGAAAGATAAATTATAATTGAGTAAGTTTATCTGATCTCGGCGGACTTCATCTGTGCGCATGCGAGATAACAGTTCTGCGCTCTGGATATGCTGATGTGAACTGATATAGGCTGAATGTCTGTTCAAGATAATGTGATTTTGTCTTTCCATAAACAGTTTTCTGTGACATTATCATCGGCGAGTCTAAAACGGGGACTAATTTGTATCATTTGGCTTGTAAGGTGTTTTTAAACGCACATTTGATGGTTAATGAACGGATATCTTCATCTACAATCAGCTGACCACCTCTGAATTCATTGCATTAGAAGAGATATCCTGGAGTTTTCATTTATTTGCTCAAACGGAAGCTTATTCGGAACCCAGATATTTACTCTTGTGTTAAAGGAGCCTATAAGGATCGTGGTTGAACAGTTAACGGGATCTTGGAGATGTCAGGCCGGCCTAGGACCACCTCATTTGCGGAGAGCTGCAAGCCAGTGCCGCAGCCTTCAGCCTTTGGCAACATGAAAGTCAGCAGTAAGTATCAGCATCTACTCTATATATCTTATCATAGTCTATCTCAGCGAAACATCACAAGAAAAACAAGAAATTCACAATTGGTTGTGATCAGGATGAATATGTGTATAATATACAGTTTGTGAGCATCTGTCATGTAATCTTGCCCCTAATGTAATGCTGCCTGGATCTCAAGGGATGGGTCAGGTCCTGTCTCTTATTATCAGATCTGCTCAATGGAAATACATTTGCTGCATTGTGCACTAAAGAAGAACCCTGCCTGGGCATCATTGCACAGCTCAGTAGTTTATACCAGGGAGGTTGCAGTGCCTAGACCTTTTTTTCAGCTAATGACTGCGTTAACATGCACAAGAATTGTCAGATGAGAATCAGATTTTTGTCATATAAGCATCATGCAAACACATCACCCTGATTACAAGTTAATTAAAACTTAAACCATAAAAAGTATTTACGTTGCTTGAAAAAAATGAATCATTTACTGAAATAAAATAAAATAAATAAAAAAAACCCCTTATTTTATTTCATCTGTTTGCCACATTGTTTAATTTAATGTACTAAAAAAACAAAAAATGAATAAAAGCAACATAAACGTTATTAAAAAAACTGAAAAAAGACAGAAACACAGCAAAATCCTAAAACTTTAACTAAAATAAAATCAAAGCAGAAGATATAAAAGTAAAAACTAATTCCAAATATGAATAAAAACTATAATAGTATCCAAATGATCCTAAAATAACACTAACCTGATTACCATAACCAGATTAATCAAATATTCCAGGTTATAGATATCTGAAAAAGACAGCTGTCACATGATATTTTATTACAGTGTTTATTCTGAGTAAAGTGTTTATGCGACCCAAATGTCTGATTAAGGAATACGCCAACTGTCTTTTACAAAATCAGGTTAACACATTGACATGATGTACACATGACCATATTCTGATATTAATCAGAATATTCCTGTGGACACATAAAACCGTTCACCCAAAAATAAACGTTCTGTCATCATTTAATCTCCCTCAAGTTGTTCCAAACCGTTTCTTTCTTCTGTTGAACACAAAAGAATATATTTTGAAGAATGCTAGTAACTAAACAGTTGCCAGTAGGCATTGAAATTTTTTGGGTGAACTATCACTTTAAGGTCTTAATCTGACACTCTTTAGCTGGTTAGATTCATTGTACAACCAAGGAAGATTTTCCGTGATGAGCTCAGTGCTTGTTTTAGTACCCTGAGACCCTTGAATAGGTATTGATAAATGTCTCGAGGCATAGCTTACTACTTGATATCTCACTCACTTTCTAGCTGGATAATGTTTAGCAGCATGAGCTGTAAAATTGTCCATTGCCCCTCTTTGAACCCATGCCCCATGGTTTGATTGACAGGCCTCTCTCCTGAGCCTCAGCCCAGCTGGATCACTCATTTCCTGCACTAATGATGTGTATCTCAAAACTGTGCTCCTCAGGAAAGGAGGATCAGAGAGATGTGTGTGACTCACCTCTGACTCTACCTCTTTTCCTACAGTAGCTGTCTGTAGAGTCACAGTCAATTTAACAATAGTGGAGGACATGGGGATTGGCACTTAACACATCCATGTCTGTCTAATGGTTTTGTACCATAATGGAAACTCTGTGTTTTGTTAGATTATTTTCTACTTGGGATTATGTTTGGGAGAGTATAAAAGCAGACATGGTTGTGGGGAAGTCATGGCCTAATGGTTAGAGAGTCGGGCTTGTAACCTGAAGGTCGCTGGTTCGATTCTTGCACCGGCAGGAATTGAAGGTGGGGATTGTGAATGAACAGCACTCTCGCCACCTTCGATACCATGACTGAGGTGCCCTTGAGCAAGGCACCGAACCCCTAATTGCTCCCTGGGCGCTGGAGCAATGGCTGCCCACTGCTCCGGGTGTGTGTTCACGGTGTGTGTGTGTGTGTGCATTTGTTCACTATTCACTGCTGTGTGTGTGCACTTGGATGGGTTAAACGCAGAGCACCAATTTCAAGTATGGGTCACCATACTTGACAATACGTCACGACTTTACTTTTTCACATGTGCAGCTTGTATTTTTCCTCAAACAGTATGTACAACAATGTAATTGAGAAAAAAAAAATCATTTTTTTTATTAAATTTAGTTCACTTAATATATACAGTATTAGAATATAAACACATCTAATTAATTCTGTCATCAAGTGATTCTCCATTGCAGTGTTTTGAAAAAATTTTTTTAGTTCCCTGAAGAGTTCCTTTTTGATCTCACAAGCCAGAAAGAAATTAATACTTTTATTCAGTAGAGATGCATTAAATTGATCAAAAGTGACAAAAAAAAACATTTACAATGTTAAAAAGATCTATATTTCAAATTAATGCTTTTTAAATTTAGTATTTTTTCACAGTTTTCACAAAAATATTAAGCAGCACTACTGTTTTCAACATTGATAATAAGAAATGTTTCTTGAGCAGGATCAGGTGACACTGAAGACTGGAGTAACGATGTTGAAAATTCAGCTTTGCATCACAGGAATAAATTACATTTTAAGATATATTCAAATAGAAAATAGCTTTTTTAAATGGTAATAATTTACAGAATTATTCCTTTTACTGCATACATAAGAGACTTCTTTCAAAAAACAACAAAAAAGTATATATATACCAAGGACCATAAATGGTCCTTAAAGGGTTACTCCACCCCAAGATGAAAATTTTGTCATTAATCACTTACCCCCATGTCGTTCCAAACCTGACTGCCAAGTAAATAACACTGTCAAGGCCCAGAAAAGTATGAAAGACATCGTCAAAATAGTCCATCTGCCATCAGTGGTTCAATCTGAATTTTATGAAGCGACGAGAATACTTTTTGTACGCGAAGAAAATAAAAATAACGACTTTGTTCGACAATTCGTCTCCTCTGCGTCACTGTAGCGCCATTTTGGAGAGTAGAGATGGACTATTTTGGAAATGGCAGATGGACTATTTTTACGCTGTCTTTCATACTTTTCTGGGCCTTGACAGTGGTAATTACTGGGCAGTCAATGGGACAGTCACAAGCCTCCCGGTTTTCATCAAAAATATCTTAAATTGTGTTCCGAGGACGAACGAAGCTTTTATAGGTTTGGAACGACATGGGGGTAAGTGATTAATGACAAAATTTTCATTTTGGGGTGGAGTAACCCTTTAAATAGACTTCAATAAAATTAAAAATGATGCTTATTTAAATAAAAAAAGCCATATTATGAAATAGATTTTTTCCTTTTGATTTTGAGGTATTATTGTATTTTGATAATTGTGCATGTATGTGCCGGTGGTCCTGTGGTTGATCTGATCAGCTGACGGCAAATGACTCCCAGCATCAGCCTTACCAGCTGACTCATCTTGCTGCCATAGCAATGCCCAGGCCTGAGGCAGCATGACTTCCTCCACAGGGTGTGTCCTAAAGAGGGGCTACACCTGAGCGTGTGACGCACTCATTACCGTCACACGCCAAATAGTCCGTGTCTAGACCTGCTTGTCAGAGAACAATACCATGAACCTGTCCAAGCAAATTAGGGTTTAAACCTATTTAGAGCTATTATAGACCTCCTTAGGGTAGGTGTATGAAACAAGCCTGTGAGGGACAGAAGTTTGTTCAGTGGGTCAGTTGTACTGGTATTGATCATTAATATATTGTTAACATTAAAAATATATCTTCTCAGTGGACAAAAACCTGAAAGAATAATATCTTGGTACCGTATTGATAGGTATCAGTCGGGAAATACTGGAAGATATTGGATATTAAACTGTGCTTTTTTTTCCCGGTGTTTACATGAAGATTAATTTGCTGTCATTTAATGCTCACTTACAAGTTAATTTTCAAAAAATATATACATTATAGTTTAAATTATTAGTGTTGATAGTGTTAAAATGTGATTTATTCATGTGATGCAAAGCTGAATTTTCAGTATCGTTACTCCAGTCTTCAGTGTCACATGATCCTTCAGAAATCATTCTAATATGCTGATTTTTTTTTATTATTATCAATGTTGCAAACAGTTGTGCTACTTAATATTTTTGTAGAAACGTAATACTTTTTTCAAGGATTTTCTGTTTAACAGAAAGTCTGAAAAGCATTTATTTGAAATTTAAATTTTAAGATCATTTAATGAATTTTAATGCATTCTTCCTTGAATAAACATATGAAATTCTTTAAAAAATCCTACTGACACCAAATTTTTGAATTATAGTGTAAAATATAAAAATGTTATAATACTGTTAGTAAATCTCAAAATGAATATCGATTTTTCATACTGTACATTTTAATGCCATAACATGAAAATAATTATTGGCTTTTTGGTATCATTCAGGATTTTAATATTAGCGCATCTCTAAGTGCAGAATGCATTGAACATCGGTGCCTCAGAGTTTTCATATGCGTCAAGTTAATTATGATGTTCATCCTGACTAACATTCCTTATAATAAAAACAAATATGCAAGGGTTGATGTGTAAATTCTGCAGGGGTAATCATTGGATATTCATAATCAGTTCATGTTTATTTATGATTATTTCATTTTCATCTGTTCTTAACATAGCGGATGGTGAGGGATAATCATTTTGTATGTCAGATAATGCTGAAAAGTCTCTTAGACCGGAGAAGATTAAGCTAAGCTGCGTCTTATATTAAATGCCTCGGTTTATCTGAATTGCTAAATGACTAGTCAGTTCGCGAGCGGGATGGTGTCAGAGGAGCAGGATGGGATGATGATCTGGGTAAGTAATGGGCCGTGACTCAGTTAAAATTCCATGCTGCGTACGTTTGGGAGCCAAGATCTTTATTAGCTCATCGTGCGATTGTGTGTGCACACACTCACGCCCTCTGACTCATCACATTTCCCTGTGCTGAACATGCACTCTGTCTGCACTTTACTCCATGGCTCACCTGACCTGCCAAACACACACACACACACACACTTACACTATTTCGCTTAAATTGGCTTTAGATTAGATTGTCTGCAAACATGCAGCATGTTGAATGTTCACTGCAATAATGCCGTTTTTTTAATGATTTTCTCATACAGCTCTTGTCTGTGCGACACATCTGTCAAGCACTAAAAAGGATTTTCTAAATTGTCCTGAAGCTGTATGTTAGCTTTGCGTTTAATTTCATTGAAGTCATTATTACCTGAGCGAGCTCTTAACTTGAGATCCAGATTGCTTTAATTCGATTCATGAACGAATCATTCTTTTGACCTAGTTCCTGATCTGATTCACAAAACAAGTTGAACGATTCGTTCATGAATCTATTCTCTAATTCAGCTCACTTACTTGATGATCCATTTGCAGTGGTTCTTTTCAGATCTATTCAGTCATGGCTGTTGGCTGTAAAGACAGAGAATCTTACATGACTAATTTAGAAAGAAAACTCAAGCCGGACCGCTAATTATTCCCTTTATTTTTAAAGATATTTTTGTAACACCAGTGCATTCCTGACTTAGTTGCTCTGTAATGAATCATGATACTGTCTATACTTTGAAACCTGTATGGTAAATCTGATATTTCCTTCCTTGTGCTTTCATTCTGTAGGGAGTGTCTGTAATAGACACTAAAGAACAAATTCACAGTTTCTTCCATTACCTTGATTTTTTTTTTTTTTTTTTTTCCAGAAATGGACTGCTTGGAACTCTAATTCAGCAAAAAACATTTTTTAAATATATATTTATATATTTATATTTTTAATATATGTATTTATGTTTTTATTATATATTTATATATTTTTTAATTTTAATTTTTTTTATTCAACATTAAATTTATCAAAAGTGACAGTAAATATATTTAAATATTACAAAAAATATTAAGCAGAACAACTGTTTTCAACACTGATAATAATAAGTAATGTTTGTTAAGCAGCAAAACAGCATATTAGAATGATTTCTGAAGGATCATGTGACACTGAAGACTGAAGAAATGGTGCTGAAAAATCAGCTTTGCATCACAGGAATAAATTACATTTTAATTTTAATATATATATTTAAATAGAAAACAGTTATTTTAAACTGTAATAATAATTTCACATTATTACTGTTTT
The DNA here is from genome assembly GCA_021397915.2 of Tor tambroides. NCBI lineage: Eukaryota > Metazoa > Chordata > Actinopteri > Cypriniformes > Cyprinidae > Tor > Tor tambroides. The sequence goes on from JAFVLL020003764.1 coordinate 49,846, forward strand.
GTTTTTTTTTGCTGTATTTTTTATCAAATAAATGCAGTCTAGGGGAGCATAAGAGTCTTCTTTTTAAAAACAATAAAAAATCTTACCAACCCCAAACATTTGAAAGGTATAGTGTTGCAAATAAGAAAGTGATAGGTTAAAAATCTCGACTTTATGGTGATAAAAAAAAATCACAGAAGTTTCACTTATGTTATTGTACATTTAGTAATGATGATAGCTCTAATTAGCTTTAGTTTTCAATTAAAATTCTCTTTGTGCAAATGAATGATCCTATTTGTTAGCTACACAAAGTAATTATCCATAATTTAAACTCCCAAAATTATTTAGTATTTAGTCAGTTTCCTATTACATGACTGCAGACCTGGTTACACCAAAAAAACAGACCTTTGCTACATTGGAAAGGTCATTTAAAAATGTTAATTTAATACAGAGAAAAATACTCTTTTAATAGACATATATGAATTCATAGAGAAGAAGAAAACGTGAGTGCCGAGTTTCAAAATATATTTCTACTCTATAATTGAGGACAGTTCCCAATTTTGTCATAATATCTCATATTTCCCATTTTCGTGTTGTCAAGCGCTTGCTCAGGGGTGCGAAACCGTGATGAGGTGTGAAGCGGATGTGTTTAACTCGAAAATGAGCACAGGTGAATCTCAGGATCACACACTAATGAGCATAGTAACACCTAGAGCACATGTGACCATGTAAAACAGGCAGTGAATTACAAAGGAATATTTATTGTACTTTCTCTCTGTCTTTAGGAGATAAAGATGGCAGTAAAGTTACAACGGTGGCCGCGACCCCCGGTCAGGGACCCGACCGACCTCAGGAGGTCAGCTACACGGACACAAAGGTCATCGGGAACGGCTCGTTTGGGGTCGTATATCAAGCGAAGTTGTGTGATACCGGGGAGCTGGTGGCCATAAAGAAGGTGCTGCAGGATAAAAGGTTTAAGGTAAGAATTGTGTGTTTGCCTCAGAAACGTTCAGTCTTTAGGTGACAAGTTTAGTTTTTAACCATTTAGCATTATATTTTATGTCATTTCTCATGATTCTTTGTTTGTTTCTCGGTCTATTGTTTTTGCGTCAGAATCGTGAGTTACAGATCATGAGGAAGTTGGATCACTGTAACATTGTCCGTCTGCGCTACTTCTTCTACTCCAGCGGAGACAAAGTGAGTGCCACTTTTCTTTCCTCTGTTTTTTTTTTTTTTTTTTCTGAGCTGCATCATGCACCCTATAGACCAGAAACATGCTGTCCAGCAGTTTCCAGCAAACGCTCAGGGTCGTGGGATATGTATTCCTATGGTGCAACCTGAAGTGAATAGCAGTCTGATATCTAACTTTTTAATGAGCTGTGCTTGCGAGGGACTGCAGCAGAGCCCTGCAGGTAGTTTGGCTCTTGCACACTGAGTTACAGTCTGGACACCAGCAAACTCATACTTGAAAAAACTCCAATAGAGCGTGACCTTTTAGTCAAGTGTTTTTATTTTAAAAAATTATATAGAGTAAATACATATATTACAAGAATTTATATTTTACATAAGGAAAATTAAGCCTATTTTGTATGATTTTCATTGCTATATTAAATTAATGAGATTTTTTAAAGTTATTTTATTACAATTAAAGTAAGTGGCAATAAAAAAAATAAATAACAACAGGGTTTCTGCTGATCTTGAAAAGTCTTAATTCGCCCTTCCACAAATTAAGGCCTAAAAAAAGTCTTAAATCAGAGCAGAAAGTCTTAAATTCGTAAAGTCATGGCTTTAAATGTTTCATGCACTGCAAAAAATGAATATTGTTTTCCAGTACAAATATCTAAACATCCATAAATCAAGGTACATTTACTTGAGAGGCAAATTGAATATATTAAGTCTTGTTTTTTTTTGTTTTTTTTAAATGGACCAAAATTAATTTAGTTAATGCTTAAAACAATAACAGACATCTGCCAAGGGGTATGAAAACTTGTTTTCTTTTTGAATTAAGATTTTTCTGAGCCCACTGGCTGATATTTATTCTTGTTTTAATCATAAACGCAGTTTCGATAACTTTCTCATAAAACAAGACTTCTTATTTTATGTCATTTTTGCTTCTTAAGTAAATGTGCCTTTAGACATTTGCACTGGAAAATAAGACAAAAATACTGATGATAAACATCACTTTTTTGCAGTATGATCAGAAGATACAGTAAAAATTTCCATATTCTAGTATTTGGGAGCAGAGCTATTCAAGCTTAAGTTTTTTTTTTTTTTTTTTTAGTTTTAAAGCCATATGGTTTGTTTGTTTGTTTGTTGACTTGTTTATGATTTTTTTTAGAATTAATTTTAAAATAATGAGATCTTTAAAAAGTTTCAACTATTGCATTGTTAATACAAGAGATTTGCATTTAGAGACCATATTGACATATTATGTTGCATTTTTGTTAAATTTTCAATTTATTTGTCTTACATTTTCCTTCATAAAACCTGCAGTAACCCTGAATGAATGAATGAATGAATGAATATATATATATATATATATATATATATATATATATATATATATATATAATGTATGTATGTAGTAACATTTTTATATTTTTAAAAATGTTTTTATATATATTAGGGGTGTGCGATATATATCGTCTGCGATAATATCGTAATTGTTGTTTTAACGATGTGCAATTTGACAATATCGAGTATTTTGCAAAAACCATTCAAAACACCCCTACAGAGTGCAGGCATTACGTAATGAAATCTAGTGGGTTAAACAGTGCACGTGCGCATTTAGTGTATTTTTTCACTGCATGATTAAAATGCATTAAGAATGATCACAAAATTCAAGATATGGGGGCAGAAAATGTATACAGAGTAGGCCTATATATCATTTCATATAGTAAAAATCACACGAAGAGTGCCGTTTTTTCTTCAAAAATAAGCATGATTACAAATGTGATATTGATTTTATACATATTAAAAAACATGACAGTTAATATTAAGAGACTTAGTTTTGAACACCACGTTGCCTGTTTTTTTGCTCCGTTTAGCCAACAAAAAATAATTCCAAACAGCTAGCGCTGTTTTTACGTCCCTATGTAAAGCGACATATGAAGAAGGTGTTTCGTTCCTGAATGAATCAACCGTTTAAATGATTCGGTTCAGTCGCAATGACTCACTTATTAACAGTGACTTTCTGCCACCTACTGGTGATTTTAATTTCACATTTAAAGTATTTTTTCATTTTTAAAATCATTTCAAATATCATTGTTCAGTGTTTTATGTTTAAAATATCAAAACAAATGCATTTGTAACTGCAGGTTAAAGCGCTCCACGTCCCTCTGAGCTGTATTAAACAGTGTGCAAACACATCTAAATGCCACTTCAGATGCAACTTCTGCAAAAGATGAATTTTGTTGATACTGGTTTCATTTGTTTGGTAACAGCCTAAATGTCTTCTATTTCTAATTGACTGATTAATTGTAACAATTTGACACAAAAGATGCACACTTTTAGAAAAAAGTGGCTTTATTAAAGGTAAAATTGCCCATAAAGGTAAAAATCAATTTAAACTTATATGAAAAGATTCATTTCTATCACTGACGTGAACTGACCACACAGAATATGAATAATATCAAAAACTGCATCTGTCCATAGTAGTCATATATGTAAGGGATAACTGACGACGGGCCGTTGAATTATTAGAAAAATAATGCAGACCCGAGGTGGTGATGCGGCCACGAAGCGGAGCGGAATTATTTTTCTAATAATTCAACGGTCCGGAGTCAATTATTCCGCTTATACTACGGTTGCCACACCTCAACACATCAGTCAGGTGGTATATTTCAAGGGATTCATCCGGTTTTTGTCATTAAATCGCTATTGTGAGTAGGATTATTTCTTCCGCATCTCATCCATCGCCTCCGTTGCTAATTCCAAAACGTCATTTTAGACCTAGTAACTGAGGCTTGAGCCATTGATAACAGACAAATGCAGCTAATAACTAAGTTATGAGAGAGAGAGAAAGAGAGAGAGAGAGAGAGAGAGAGAGAGATTGAGCGTGCGTGGAGTGTGGTACCTCTGCTGAGTCTGTCTCTCATCAGTCGTCGGCAGCAGCGTCCTAGTGGCTTTAGTTAATTTTCCTCACGAACAGTGCCATTGTTACTTCGCTTCGCTTGTGAGAAATGTCATGTACTTTTAAGTTGCTAAACTATTTACTGACAAAGTCGTCAGAGTAGCGCTAACAACATTAGCGCGTATGTTTCCATGTGTGTAAACTGTGTGTCTGTGTAAGGGAGAGAGAGCTGGAGAAATAGAGTATGTGCTTTACGTACATGATAAAACGTAATTTTGTGGCAAAACATGGAAATGATCTGTCATTTTTATCCCATTGCTTACTATATTTATGTGTTTGGCCAGTGTCGTTGTGGGTTTCGGTTATTTTGCTGTTGTATGACCTTTTGAAATAACTGAAATCATTTGGCGAAGTGATACGGAACTGTAATGCGGTCAAGAACTGCCTGGAACTACGTTCACCATGCGTTACCCTGAAAATAATTGCACACCTTAGAACCTTCGTCAGCCAATCAGATTCAAGCATTCAACGGCCCCGTAGTATAAATATATATATATATATATATATATATATATATATATATTTCATTAAAAAGTAAGATATCTTAACCAGAAAAAAAATAATGAGTAAATAAATAAATACTGCTAATAAATGGTGTTATAATAAATATAAATAAATAAATACATAAATGGTGCTATAATTTTTATGCAACATATAAACAGATTTTTTTCTTTTTATTTCCTTATTTGGGGGACTTTTTGCAAGGTTCTCCAGTACGTTATGAACAAATTGAAAAAATATACTTTACTGTCTCAGAAGGGATCTCCATCTAATAGTGCAGTACACATACACAGAATGTTGTTATTCTTCTTCAAATCATTATATAAATAGATCTGTAAATAATATGCACAAGCATACAGTACATACACTAGAAGACATCTGCTATCCAAACAGGGTGGTATTTTTGTTGTGATTTACAGCTCAGGCTGCTCATGCCCTCCAGCACTATCCTGTGGATGGGATTTCTGGTAATCCTGTGATAGCCCCGGGGGCAAAACCTGTCACAGCAGTGGCCAGTGACAGCTCAGTAGGAAACTTTTGATTGATGGGAAGCTAAACTGTTAGACCAGCCCTATTTTTACTGTATGACAAGTTCTAGCTCCTGTGCAGCCAACCAAAGGAAAAATGTGTGTGCAGAGAGTTCACCGAGTTCAGGTCTATGGGAGTTCAGACTTCCCTTTTAATGTATAATCTGTAAACATATCACACAAATAGGATCGGAGTCTTGTCAGGATCCTATAACGAGAATGCTATAGCATTACATACCTGAGAGTATGTTTTTACAGAGTAAAGTTTTAACTTTAGAAGCTGCAGACATCCAAAATCAACCATTTCTTTCTTTTTAAGAAAGAACACGGTTCCACAATGTAATCCAACACTAACCACGTTCATATATGCATAGTTCATGTCAGAGGCAGTCCACTTCAGCCAGGTGAGCCACATTCATATATAAATATAGATTGCAGCTCATGCTTTGGCTGTGGTTTGGAAAATGGTTTGGAAGTGAAACTTGAAACTTGAAATTTTTCTGGGCAAATAGGGTCTGTTTCATCCACATGCTTCTTTGTTTCCCTTTACGTTTTGAATTGAGTGAATTCAATTGAAGTGTCACATCAGTCAGAAAAGCAATTAAGGACCTTTCCGTGACTAAAGCAGTCTTTAAAAGTACAAATATTTTTTTTCTCTGTGCTGGCTTGGGCCAGAAGTTAAGATTTTCAATATTACTCCCTCAAAAATGTAATAAATACATATTTTGACACAAGTTTACATGTGTATATCTCTATAAATACACTACCTTTCTGTACACTGCACTACCAAGACAGAATTTATTCAGTACAATAAAAACAGTAATATTGTGAAATATTATTATCATTTAAATGAACTACTGTATGTTCTATTATAATATTTTTAGGTAGAATAGAATAGAATAGAATAGAATAGAATAGAGAGTGCTAGTGTTAGAGGGTCAAAATTTTTATAAATAAAAAGAAAAGTAGATAGAATAGAATAGAATAGAATAGAGAGTGCTTGTGTTAGAGAGTCAAGGTTTTTTATAAATAAAAAGAAAAGTAGGTATTATAGAGTAGAATATAATAGAGAGTGGTCAAGGTTTTTATACATAATAAATAAAAGGAGACAAGTTACAGAATAGAATAGAGAGTGTTAGTTTTAGTTTTATAAATCTTTTGTAACATTATAAATGTGTCTTTGATCAATTTAATGCATTCTTGCTGAATAAAGTATTTATCGCTTTTAAAAAAAAAAGTACTCCGACCTTTAAAATGGCAGCATGTATGTGTATCTTTTTCATTAAGCACTAAGATTTCTTAACCAAAAATAAATAAATAAACACATTTTTGTTGGAAAATTATGGATTAAAGTTTCATTGATACATTTTTAGCCCATTCAATCTGGTGCTTCCAAGACGATCAGAAATCCTTCTTGCATTTTGATAAATCTTAATCAGTGTTAGCTAGAGAGATCGTGTTACCATGGCAACATATTTAAATCAACCGATTTCAACCACAGTAATCAATATATCACCCAAATTCAATGTGTTTGTTTAACAGGCATGTTGTTTTACCAATGCTGAACCTGAACCCAGGCCATTCTAATGGTGGATCCACGTAAAGACTGGGTTATCCCTTTGTGAACCAATTCATTTCATTAAATGTCAACTATCTAACCTAAAGACGCACGTACACACCGATGCACATACGAGAGGCTGCAGGGTGTACAGTTACTCTTGAGTTATTCTTACACACAACGGCAGGGCTTCTCTTTTGTAACAAAGACAGAAAGGAAGACATTGAGAAAGAAATCATGTGTGAGGGGTGCTTTGAAAGGCATAAAAAAAAAGAAACAAAGTAGGATGCTGACAGTGATTGGCCAGTCGTGATGGAATGATGTCAATATGAAACACTCAAGCTTGGGTCATATGGCCTTTCATTTCAACAACAAAAGATATATATATATATAATAAATGTTTTTTGTGCAGCAAATCAGCATATTGGAATGATTTCCGATGGACTGTATGACATGGAAGATTGGAGAAATGATGCTGAAAATTCAGCTTTGCATCACATAAAATAAATTTAAAATAAATTAAATAATTATTTTAAATTACATTTTAAAATATATTCAAATTAGAAAACAGTTATTTTAATTTATAATATTTCACAATATTTCTCTTTTTAGTGTATTTTTACTGTATATATACTGTATGCGTCACTTTCCTCCTTTTTTTTTTTTAAGTCGATAGGCCTGTTTATTTGTCTGTATGATTATATGGTTAGTGTTTTTGTGGTTAGTCCCACTAGTTAAGAAACACTATGTAAATATAAGTATTACTGCAATCTTAAGGAAGGTCTAATCCCCTCTTGAGTAATGAGATATGTTAGCACCACAGTAAGGCAGAAACATGTTAATGTGATGATTTAGCTTGCTTAGAGTATGTTTATGGCTTTTGAAGCGGGTGTTTCTGGCCATCTCATTGACAGACAGGGAGACCAGGGCTGTCCTCACTGGTTTAAGCCTCCATTCCAGCACGGTGACATAGTGTCTGACCACTGCGACTCCGTCCCGACGGGTCCCCTGGTTTCACAGAAACAGGATCAGTTCAGTTATGTAACCCTGTCCAGACAGAACTCTCACCCGTTTACATACTCGTTTACTCACGCTTGGCAGTGGTGCGGTTGAATCAAAGTTCATGGATATTAGCTATCATGTCACCGTATAGTCAAGAACAAAAGTGCAATCTACACTCAGTAGTACGCAACTGCCAGCTGCATTTGCAGTCTACAACAAAGCACACTGGCTAATGTATCCCACAGTGTAATGCACTTTCAAGCTCTAACTTTTTCTTGACACAATATTTGATTGGACTGCTAAAATGTAAGACATTTTTACACAAACATGGATTAAAAGTCAGAATAGCAATATATCTATTTCTGATATGCAAATAAAGAAATTTCTCCCTGAATTCAAAAGAGAAAATGGTATTAATATATTTATATATTAATACCATAATACCATTTTCTCTTTTGAATTCACCGTACATTATGAAGTACACTAAAAAATTCTGTAGTTTTTACAAAATAATTTTGGCAGCTGTGGTTGCCAGAATAATTCTGTAAAAAAAATACAGAAAAACTAAACAAATTTATGGCCAAAAACTGTAAATTCTACAGTATAAAACTGTAATTTACAAAGAAAATTTGAGTGTAAACCAGTAAATTCAACAATGCACACTACTATTAAAATCTGATTTGTACCTTTAACATACTGACAACCACCATAATAATGCATGTGGTAAAAGAGAAAGCCACTTGATGAATCAAAGCTCATAACAAATAGCTTCGCCACAAGCAGAAGTATATACTAATATATAGAAGGTGCACAGAGTCATTCACGCAAACACAAAACACCATCTTGGTAACACACGACACTTAAATAATGCAATAAACATTCATTAAACAACAGAAGATGTAACATAAAGGCCAAATGTACATAACTGATAGCAAAAACTATTAAAAAACATGATTATTTAAACAAAATACTTTCAAATGTGGAGTGTCATGCAGGGAATTCTGGGAATATCAGTTTACAGTTTTTGACTGTAAATTATACATTGATTTGTTCTTTTTTACTTCTAAAAACTGTACAATTAACTCTTTCCCCGCCATTGACGAGATATCTCGTCAATTAAGAGACAACGCTTCCCCGCCATTGACGAGTTTTTACCGCAATTCGTGTTGTATGTATATTACGGTAAGGAAAGCCCTAGCGCATGTCCTGAATGAGTTACGGGACTTCCGGGTCTTACGGGTCCGAATACAAGACGATCGGCATA
>JAFVLL020003765.1:0-41869 GCA_021397915.2 Tor tambroides
CCACGAGGTCTCAGAAAACAAGGTGGTGCTTCCTGTGTAGGGCCCTTGATGCATTCACCACAAAAAGCAGCCTTATTTCCCTCGATGATCCCAAGAGGTAAGGCTTTCTGAATTTCTTGATGTGTTGTTGTGGCTTGAGAAAAAGCAACCTGATTTCCCTCAATGAGCTCAAGAGGGAAGGCTTTCTGAATTTGTTGGTGTGTTTTTGTGTCCTAAGGGTTTCCCGTCTTTCGATAGCTCAGCTGGTAGAGCGGAGGACTGTAGATGAAGTGTTGGCTATCCTTAGGTCGCTGGTTCGATTCCGGCTCGAAGGAGTTTGGTTTTAAATTTGGCATGCACGTTTCCACATTTTCTCCTGACTTCGTATTGCCAGATTTAAAAAAAAGCCCATATGTCAAGCTCCAAATCTATCCCGTTACGCAATGGAAGGAACGTTTTTCACATTAGACATCACACTTCTGATCTGGAGTCAGACACACTACCATTGCGCCACGAGATCTCGGAAAACAAGGTGGTACTTCCTGTGTAGAGCCCTTGATGCATTCCCCACAAAAAGCAGCCTTATTTCCCTCGATGATCCCAAGAGGTAAGGCTTTCTGAATTTCTTGGTGTGTTGTTGTGGCTTGAGAAAAAGCAGCCTGATTTCCCTCAATGATCTCAAGAGGTAAGGCTTTCTGAATTTCTTGGTGTGTTGTTGTGGCTTGAGGGTTTCTCATCCTTTGATAGCTCAGCTGGTAGAGCAGAGGACTGTCGATGAAGTGTTGGCTATCCTTAGGTTGCTGGTTAGATTCTGGCTTGAAGGAGTTTGGTTTTAAATTTGGCACACACGTTTCCACATTTTCTTCTGACTTCGTATTGCCAGATAAAAAAAAAAGCCCATAGGTCAAGATCCAAATCTATCCCATTACGTAACGTAAGGAACGTTTTTCATATTAGACATCACACGTTTGATGTCAAGAAGAGATCGCCTGACCCCGACGTGATTTGAAAACGCAACCTTCTGATTTGGAGTCAGACACGCTACTGTTGCACCACAAGGTCTCAGAAAACAAGGTGGTGCTTCCTGTGTAGGGCCCTTGATGCATTCACCACAAAAAGCAGCCTTATTTCCCTCAATGATCTCAAGAGGAAAGGCTTTCTGAATTTCTTGGTGTGTTTTTGTGTCTTGAGGTGTTCTCATCCTTCGATATCTCAGCTGGTAGCGCGGAGGACTGTAGTTGACGTGTTGGCTATCCTTAGGTCGCTGGTTTGATTCCGGCTCAAAGGAGTTTAGTTTTAAATTTGGCACACACGTTTCCACATTTTCTCCTGACTTTGTATTGCCAGATTAAAAAAGCCCATAGGTCAAGATCCAAATCTATCCCTTTATGCAACGGAAGGAAAGTTTTTCACATTAGACATCACACGTTTGATGTTAAGAAGAGGTTGCCTGATCCCGACGTGATTTGAAAACGCAACCTTCTGATCTGGAGTGAGACGCGCTACCGTCGTGCCACAAGGCCTCAGAAAACAAGGTGGTACTTCCTGTGTAGGGCCCTTGATGCATTCACCACAAAAAGTAGCCTTACTTCCCTCAATGATCCCAAGAGGTAAGGCTTTCTGAATTTCTATAGTCTTTGGTAGTAACTGATTACATATAATCTGGATTACATAATCAGATTACAAAAACGTAGTACTTGTAATTAGATTCTATTACGTTTTAAAATGTTCATAATCAGATTAGTTAATTTTTTATAGATTACATGACAACAAATGATTCATACAAAGGTGGTAAATTATAATTCATTCTCCCTAATTCTTTTTTCTCTTTTAAATTGTCCTTTCTAAAAATTCATCTGTGTGTCATATTGTTTAGCTTTGACTATTCACAGTACGTACATTAATTTGTGATTCATGCTTCTGAATTTGGGGACAAAAGCACCTCTCAGGCAGTTATACTAAGTATGAGATGATAAAGTTACTAAAAACTGCTGATGTATATCTGACAAAAATATTTAAAACTGGAAGACTTTGACCATGTCTTTGCTGTTTTCATGTTTATTAATGTTTCATGTGACGCAGAGATTCACAAATTTGTCAGCCCAAACCCTTTAACCTAAAATATTTACTGAGATTTAATAAAGTTAAATCTAAGCCCCTCTGAGATTTAATAAAGTTAATATTTAATTAATTTAACAACACATTTGCATGTTCTCTGATGTTGTTTAGTGGTGACATTGTCAGGCAGGTAAACAAATAAAATATTTCAAATGTAAAAATGACATTTTTTCATTTTAATTTTATATTATTAATTAATTAATTAATTAATTAATTATCAGCTGTTCATCAACTCATAACACCCCTGCAGTTTTTCATTTATCCCAGTTTGCAGAGCCCTGGAGCAATGCATTTCATGATGTTGATGACAAAGAATAGTTTTTTTCTCTCTTTTTTTGTATACGAATAATCCCATTTAAATATGTAAACAAGTTAGGTCAAAAGTAATCCAAAAGTAGTCAGAATACATTACCAAAAATTAGTAATCTACAGTAGATTACATTACTGACTAAAATTTTTATGTAATTTGTTATCAGCAACAGACTACAATTTTTAAGTAATCCACCCAATACTGCTTATAAATATGATCTTTCTGACATGATTTGAAAGCGCCCTTAGAAAAATGCTAAAAAGTGATTTGGTTCACCTTTAATACTAGCTGATGATGAAGTCACTCTTAAAACATTTACGAAAAAGTGTGTTTTTTTATTTGTTTATTTGACAAGCAGCAGAATCATGTTTGTCACCTCATATTTGTTTTTATATCTTGAAAGTAAATGCAATTATCAGTATACCAGTTTTATTACAATAGTTCTTTGACTTTGATACATTAAAAAAAGAATACACACAACAACTGCAACGTGAGAAAAGAAAGCGTGGTTGTTTTTTCGGCTGTTTCTCAAACACTTCACTTGTTTCGCTCTATGTGATGCATTTTATTCGCTTGCTTTCTCCTGTACGATTACGTCTAAAAATGTATTATCCTTTTACGCTCGAGTAGCTATAGGCATTTTCTTTTTTCAGAGACGCACTGGGCGTGGCACTGGTGATGTAAACAGCATAAAATCAGAAGGGTTTGGGATGGGGGTGCTTTTGATGACTGTCCAGCTACTCGGAGGCCCTTTTTTTTTTTTTTTAACAAAGATGGAGGCACAGAGTCCCGATTGGATCCGATGGTTGAGTGCCGGAGCCAGCCAGAGCCGAAAATAAAAGACATGTTTACCGTTCGCGGCATTTTTTGTTAATTTTCTTTCATTAAATTAATATGATTTTATGCGACATAGCTGTATTCGTCCGCAGAGCTCTGGCTTCGCTCGATGTACTGCTTGTCGATAAGAACCTCAATGCACTTCTTGATCATGCTGATACTCGGGTTGAATCTCGCTTTAGATTGGTTGATTACCTGAAAGAATAAGAACACACAAACAAAATTAGGCTGCTTATATTCAGAATAGCACACAATCATATTGCTGTTATCATTTCTGCATTATGTAGTATTGCAGTATAGTAGTACATGTAAGAAGACTGGCGTAATATTGTTAAAAATTCAGCTTTGCATCACAGGAATAAATGACTATTTACAACATATTCAAATAGCAATAATATTTCACAACATCACTGTTTTTATTGTATTTCTGATCAAATAAATCCAGTCTTGGTGAGCGGAAAAGACTTCATTAAAATTATTGAAATATAATGTATATATAGCATACATTATATATATATATATATATATATATATATATATATATATATATATATATACATACATTATAATATATATTTTACTATTTTCTGTGGACTTTTTCACAGATCCCCAGAACCCATCTTGGGCCTTTTTTTTTTTTTTTTTTTTTTTTTTTTTTTAATAAAGTAGCATAAGTTAAATGTATACAGTCTGCAGTATGTTAATGCTCTGATCATAACCTTACATTCAGATATATGTTCTGTGCTTTCAGTGTCTGATTATAAACTTGATAATAATCTCTGGTTACAAGTTACAAGGACGTTCTTGAGAATTGATAAGAGCTGTCTTGTCACGACTGACCCAGAAACTAAGGGTTTTACTTTTTCAGCAAAGCTTTTGAACAGATTAAAGTCACGGACTCTGTAATCCATATTTCTGCAGAAAGATCAGCTTTCCTTCGAGATAAAAAAGCAAGGCAAACCTGCCATGACTGCATCACTGTGTTTTTGATTTGCTGAATATATTACGACTCACAAATAAATGCTGGATGACAGGATAAATTGTTATTTAATAAACCAACAAGTTAAAAGTTTGAGCGCTGCCATTGTTATGAGCTGTTTTCTGGCTGAGGATGTGTTTGTGTTTGATGCTGTTCGTTCCGAATCAATGAGAAGCACATGGACTAACACTGAAATCCACACACAGTCACACAAACACTGGACAGCTGCAGGAAGAGCTGGAGCACCAGAAGAAATTCACAGCCCTTTTCAAATCAAATCTACTTCCTAATTTACACCTGCCTTTGTCCTTTCATTCAAGGTAAACAGCTGAATGAATGATTAAATGCTTTATGTCATTACCACAGCTTTGACTAATGTGATCAATTTATTTTGATCAAATTACTTGTGGTTTTTCATGGAATAGTACTTTACATTTAGTTATGGAAGCCTGTTTTAGCCACAGCTTTTTACTCACAATTCTTCTTATTTTTTTCCCCACACAGTTTTGATAAAAAAAGTCAGAATTGCAAGGTATGAATTCAGAATTGCAAGATAAAGTAAAATTGAGAGATGAAAAAAGTCTGAGATTATATCTTGCAATTCCGACGTTTTTTTTGCATTTAACACTTGTTTTTTTGTTTTGTTTTGTTTCTGCCACAGAAAAAATACTGATTTATATCTTAGATTTTCAAGAAAAGAGGTCTGAATTGTAAGATTTAAAAAAAAAAACTTGCAATTGAGTTGTTGTTGTTTTGTGGCAGAAACAAGTTTCCATATTTAGTTGAGCACCTGGAGAACACTTGTGGAATATTAAACTGGAAATGGTATTATGCAATTATTGAACTCGTATTCAGATCATTAATATCATTATTATTAGCAATATTATTTGTTGTCTCTACTATTGTTTTATTGGTTAGTTCTGTTATATCTGTTATATATCTGTTAGATATTCTTTAGTTTATATGCTTCCACCCCCATAGTTTTCAGAATGACTTGCAATGTTGGCTGTTTGTATATATGTTTGTTTGTTTTGGTTATTTTGTATTTGGCACATATAAATACTGTCACATAAGTGTCAATACTGGGGACACTTAATTTCTAGCGATTATCGTCAATTTGATTTCACAGATACTAATTAAACTAAACTGAGCTAGACAATGACATCTCTGAATTCAATAATGAAATGCCTTTAACTGAAAATTGAATGTTTAATTTTATTATTATACATTACTGACACTCTATCCTCCAATTTGATACTGTTAAGTGCTTTGACACAATCTGTATTGTTAAAAGCGCTATATTAATAAAGGTGACTTGACTTGACATTCTTTACTTGCAAAATAAATCAATAATAATAAAAAAAACCTCATGTTCAGATTATGATAACTTCATAACTTTCTGATAAACAGTATTTTCCCCATATAGTTCAAAAAAATGTAATCGGTGCAATGTGCCAATGTGCAATGATAATAGTGAACTGGATTAAATAGTAAAAGAACAAAATTTGCATGTAAAATTTGTATTTAGAATGAAAGATTCACGTCAACTTTGAACAATGTTGAAATAGATCAAGAAAATTGTTAAGAATATATATCATAAAGAAAATAATTAACAAAAAAGAAGTAGTCCATTTTAGGGTCATTATATATCAAAAATATATAGCATATTTTTTACTTTTTTTTTTTTTTTTTGCATTGTGACTTTATTTTAAGAAAATATTTCACATTTTCCCACAAATTATCATTACTGTAATATAAAAAATATTTTTAAATAATTATAATAATAATAATAAAAAGTGCACATAAACATCATTGTAGTATTTGCTGAGCTCAATTTAATTTCCTATATGCTGATTTTAATCAAATCTGCCCAGACAAAATGGCTTTTGGTACTGGTACTGCTGTACTGAGATTTTTTCCTACACATTTTTCCTGGGAAAATGTGCTTAACTCTCATATAATTCTGTTTTGATCCCTAAAAAGGCTTTGTTTTCTTTATTAAAAATCCAAGTGAAAATCTATCTTTTTCTTTTGATCTTGGGGTAAACTATGACCCAGACACTAACCAGATTATAAAACTTCCCCAATTACAGAATCACCCATGTGCACCATTCCCTCTTTATTCACTGTTCAGAAGAGACAAACAGTGCTCAGCTTGTCTGCGACTAGAGGAAAAACAGTGACTTCAGTGCCAAATGTGTGTGTGCAGTAAAAACAGTATACATTACAGTTTTGTCGTGTAAGAGGCCGTGTTGGCGGGCCGTCTGGTCCTCAGACGTGTTCTGACAGCAGTCTCTGTCAAAGTCTCTCATTTCTGACATTTCAGTGCTCTTATCTGCACAGACTGGAATTAGTTTCCCAGTGTTCTCCACACCTGATTATTAGTGACCTCTGCATCAGGTACCACACACTACTGCACACCTCACACCCTCGCTTCAGCGTCTGAAGCCTCAAATGAAGATTTTAAACTGAAAGGTTGAAGCGTTAGCAGAAGAGAATCTGTCCTCTCACCTCTTGTATGAGGGCGTTGTGTCTCAAGACTTTCCTGGCTTTCATAATCCTCACTATAGCAGCCTGTAAATACATTTTCCTGTCTTCATCCACGGCACTCCTCGTCTGTTCCAGCTCCTGACGCACACAAATGACATCACAGGGATTTATAATGGGACTGACTCATGACATCTGCTTAACTTGGGCTGGGGGATTTGTCTAATTTTATTGATTCATTTGAACGTAATGTTTTGCCACAGTTCATCTGTTTTAAATCAAGGAATCACGGTCTTTAATAAAACCCTAAAATTACACGAATGCATTGACCTCTAAAACTGAATGTCTACAGTTTGGCTAAGAAATATTAGCACTTTTCTTATTTTATATTACTTCCATACATATAGCATACGTTTAAGACAAGTTTGTACAATATTTGTCTTCATATTTCAGGTATCTTTTCTGCGAAGATATTTTAAACTGGTTTTTCATGTGTGCTGCACTGGGAATAGATTGTTCTTTAACCAGATTTTGCATGTTTTTAATGAAGAGAACGTTACTTGAATCATGTTATAGTTGTGTATTTAAGTTAACTAGAAATACTGAAATCGTTATTCGGATCAGTCAAACATTCTGAATTTTTTGCCACGGCGAGACTCTGTACCTGTGGCGTGTCCTTCTGCATCGATGTTGTGATCTTGAACTTTGTTCTTTTACTGGTGAAACTCATAATTAGGGAAAACGTGGATTCGGCTTCAATCTCCTCCTGGAGCAAAGGAGAAAGTGGGAGTCTAGTTATGATAAATCAATACACAGTTTGATTAAAAATGAAGTTGATTTACAAACAGCTGATCTGAGACTTACTTTCTGCGAGTCGTGGCTGATCATCTTGACGTCCAGCAGGGATCTAATGGTCTTCTGGAGCTCCTTCTCGTTCATCTGCGTGCTGTCCTGCAGTTCTTTGTAGCTCACGGTCTCGCTGTTGTTAAACGCCAGCAGGACGGCCATCTGATAGGTGGTCACCACTGCCACATAGGGCTTGGACAGGTAATTCATCTTTACCTCGCCTGACACAAACAAGAAGCAGTGTTGATAAAAAATAACTTTTGTAACACTTTACTTAAAGCCTTTATGTATAATGCATTATAAAAGTAGTTTTGATGCATTAATTATGCCTTGTAATGCAGCTTATAATGCGTTGTACAACCTCATGAATAATTGTATAGAATTGAATAAATTCTACTATAATTATTTACGACAAGATACAATGTATTACAATGCACATTATGAATAATTGTAATGCATTATACACTTTAATAACTCTGTAAAATGCATTATACATAAAGGCTTTAAGTAAAGTGTTACCATAACATTTTGTTAACTTCAATATAGATAAAAAACGTCAATGAAAAATAAATATGCTGCCTTTTCCACCTTTCCTCTGACCACAATATAAATATAATTAAATAGGCTGTTTTTGCAACTGCACCTTTAAGACTTTAATATGTAAATATCCTCTGGTATGATTGGCTGATCATTTTGCATTTAAAATAAGTAGTAAAATCCTTTTATATAAATGTGGGCAGTCATATGTTAATGTTTTTTTTTTTTTTAAATGGTGATGTTAAATTTATTAACAGCCCTAATGTTATATATTTAATTTGAAGTAAAATACTACAGCTAAATGTAAACTAAATATCTAAATAGAAATAGTTTAAAAATAATAAAAATGACAGAAGCGCATTAAAACTTGAACTAATATTAAAACTTAATTAAAAAAAAAAAAAGGTAGCACTTTACAATAATTTGTTAACATTAATGACATTAGTCAATATGATCAGTACTTCTACAGCTTTCATTAATCTTAGTTAATGCTAATCTCAGCATTTACTAATATATTTTTAAGTTCAAAAATTATATCTGTTAACATTAGTTAATGCACTCAGCTAAAAGGAACATGAACATTTTTGTTAACGTTAACAAACGTTAATAAATGCTGTAAAAATATACTGTCTATTGTTAGTTCACGTTAGTTAATGCATTAACTAATATTAACAAATCAGACCTTATTGTAAAGTGCTACCAAATAAAACGTATTAAAAATATTAATAAATACCATAATAGTATATACACTAGAGAAAGTTTACAGAGCTTTGAAGATGCTTAAATATAAGATTAAGTTCTGATTTAACTAGTTTGGTCACCACATATATTCCATATTTCAATTTGTTATTTCATAAACGACTAAATGACTAAGAAACAATTTTATTATTAATCTAAAATGTGGATAACAGTAATAACAAAGAATGAGTAGATGTGTTGAAACATTTGGGAAGTGAGGGTTCACAGTGTAAGTGTGACTGCATTCTGCTTGTCCTCCGTGTTAACGGATTACTCAGGATATTTTGTCACAGCTCAGTGTGATAATCCGACTCTTTCTGCTGAACCGTGCCTTGGATTTGCTGTGGTTCTGTCGAAATACTAGATGTAACAAATCATACTTCCACAGCAGCAGCCAACAAAATTTATAACACGCATATCAGATTCATTTCTACATCATCAACCTCTGTGCCAAAATCAGCCATGCAGATGGTGGAGGTGTAGTAAATGGAAATCAAATTAAGTGCAATATGCAAGTTCCATATACTAGATCTATCAAATCAAAATTAATTTAGTATAAATAAAAAACATTACATAAATTATATTTAAATATTAATATAATTATTTAAGTAATTGGGAGGCTTTCTCAACTAATACTGATATATGTGATTAATTACAATCAATTAGATTTTTTTAATCAGCATATCCTGTAATTACTTTGATTAAAAAAAAAACTATTAACATCACCAATATTTACATATATCGGTTTGACACCATTGTAGGAAATTGTGAATCAAATAATACAATATTGGTGTTTTCAATCAATGCTGATTAATTCGAATAGGCCGTTTCTTCCAGATGTACACTATCATTCAAAAGTTTGGGGTCAGTAATATTTTTTTTAAGAATTTAATATTTTATTGAGCTTTGCCATCACAGGAATAAACTTTAAAATACATTAAAATAGAAAACATTTATTTTAAATTGTTATAATTTTTACATTTTAATATATACGTCCAAATAAATGCAGAAAAAAGGCAAAAAACATAAATAAAAAATAAAAATTAAAAAAATCTTACCGACACCAAACTTTTGAAATATAGTTTATGTCTCTATATGACCAACTTTACCTGTGCAGAGATAATGTAGCCAGGTCAGCTTCCTTCCGCTGAAGTGCTGGTTATAAAACAACTCGAACTGCAGAAAGAAGATATCAGTTAAATCAGCATCACCTACTTTCATAATGAAATGAAAGGGGATTTTACATGTTCAGCTCTCAGTACATGAAGGAAGCTTTGCTCTTGCCCCTAATCATGACAGATCGTGTTTTGGAGCTTGCTGACATGGCAGCTTACCATTTGTACACTTTTCTCCAGCTCCTGTGGGATGGCAAACGTAGAAGAGGGAACATGTGTGAGGGGCCACGCACCTGCCTGTAACACATATGAGCATATGTCAACCCACCCAATCCCTCAATATATATATATATATATACATATATAAAATTATACAAGTATATTAGAGAAATGATATAATTATTGATTTTTTTTTTTTAAATGTTTACCTTTACATTTACATTGTCATTTAGCAGACGCTTTTATCCAAAGCGACTTACAAATGAGTCAGCAGTAAAGACTTTTAAATTGAAAAAAAATACTAAAGTGCAGTTTTGAACAAGGAAGGAAGTCATTTTTTCTTTCAAAACCAGCTTCTACGCATCCAACAAATACACTGAGCAGCGCTGCTATCAGAAATCACCCTTGACAGATGAAAGGATAGTACCAGCCTATCGGACAGTCAAACTAATGTTTTATTGTGTGAATAGATTGATCTGAAGAATGAATGCTGGATCAGATGCAGGTAATCACGATCGCTCAGTCAATCTCTCTCACATACACATAATCCACTGCTTTTACTACAGTAATACAATAAGCTTTTAATGCAGCAACTCAAAGTTCCTTCGTTACTATTTCTAAAGTGACGTTTTGGAGTTAGTATCGGAGGCTTGGGTTCAGCTGTTAAACTGTACACTTTAGATTTGAATCCGTGGCGTAAGGAAGTAGTTCTGCACAATAGAGGGCTTTTAAAGACACTCCATTGTTGTTTCTAATTTATTTACACACTCTTGTCATCGAACTGTTGTATAAACACAATATCACACTCGTAAACGTGCAATATGGCTGTATATCGGCACGCTGTGATTACCTACGGCCCAATCACAGCCGTGCCGATATACAGCCATATCGCACGTCTACTCGTGTGATATTGCTCATATATTGTTCATATTAAAAATTATTAAATCCCTCTATATATAAATTTTATAAATGTGACCCTGGACTACAAAACCAGTCATAAGTCGCTGGTATATATTTTTTAGCAATAGCCAAAAATACATTGTATGGGTCAAAATTATTGATTTTTCTTTTATGTCAAAAATCATTAGGATATTAAGTAAAGATCATGTTCCATGAAGATTTTTTGTAAATTTCCTACTGTAAATATATCAAAACTTAATTTTTGATTAGTAATATGCATTGCTAAGAACTTCATTTGGACAACTTTAAAGGCGATTTTCTCAGTATTTTGATTTTTTTGCACCCTCAGATTCCAGATTTTCAAATAGTTGTATCTCAGCCAAATATTGTCCTATCCTAACAAATCATACATCAATGAAAAGCTCATTTATTCAGCTTTAAGATGGTTTATAAATCTCAATTTTGAAAAATTTACACTTATGACTGGTTTTGTGGTCCAGAGTCACAAATATTATTAATATATATTATATAGGACATATTAATAATAATTAAATAATTTCTCATTCTCTCTTACCTGTAATACATAAATCTGGAAGCTGATGCCCAGGTCCACGACAGTCTCCTGGGTTTTGATGAAGTTGTTGAATTTGTTGTTGAGGTCGGTGCTGACGCTCATATCAGTGTACATTCTGTGCAGTTTGCTTGTGAATTCATAGCCACACGCTTGCTGCAAGGCAAAGGGCAGGGAAGGGAAACAAGAGCGAGAAAAACAATGAAAGGTCTTCTAGCTTTAATCACATGAAACCCCTCATCAGTCCCATCCGTGGTTTTACATAATGACAAAGCTGCGGAGCCCACAGCGAGCGAACACTTGATTATGGAGGATGAGTCACATCTGTGAACATTTTTACACACTTTTCAAGAAAGACGACTGTGTGAGAGACTTGCTGTACCTTCAGTTTGTTGATCATGGCTTCCTCTGAGTCCATGGATAATGAAAGCCCATGTATTAACCTCTTTGCAAGCATTCTGGCGTAAAACTAAGAATAAACAATTAAAGTGAGAGAAAAACAAGAAATCATTAAGTGCCATCCATAAAATGTTGAAAACACTACCTAAAGCAGACACAAAATCTAAAAAGATCTTAAAGAAAAGAAGATGAGTAACATTTGATGACAAACATTGATGTTGGCTTGACAAGGCTTAGCCTGGAAGTATAAAAATAGTCTTAAAAGCTTAAAATGTAAAGGTTTTATTGTCAGCTAGACAGAAAGTAAGTCAGATAAATGAAAGAAAACATACAAAATCCCATTCAGACCATATTAGACCACTTCAGACCCCATCTGACCTCATAAACCAGTTCAGTCACCAATAAACCTTTTCATGATTTTGCATTTAACATTTTAACAACAATGCCAACATATTGCTAACATGTTTCTAGCATGTTTCAGCATGTTCAGAAACTGTTGTTTAACATGTTCACATGCTACTAGAATGTTTAGCACACTGCTAACAACGCTATCATGTTTTAGCACCGTGTTGTTTTAACATGTCATTACAATGTTTCTACCATGTTTTAACAGTTTCATAAACATGTTGTCCACATTTTTTTCTTTTAAAATGTTGATAACATCCTGTTAACATGTTTTAGCATATTGCTAGCACAACGCTAACATGTCTTAACACACTGTTACAATGTTTTACCACGTTTTTAACATGTTTCTAACTGTGTTTTAGCATTTTCATAATCTGTTAATGTTTTAAATCTTTGTTAATGTTTTAACATGTTAATTATGCTGCTCACATTTTAACACACCGCTAACATATTTTAGCATTTTGCTAACATTTTAATATTTTAGCATACTCCTAGAATTAGAGATGCGCAGATTGACCGGCCAGTGATCGGAATCGGCCGATTTTTCGCATGAGTCTCACGTCTCGCCGCTCCCGAGCCGATCATTGACGCCACAGCCACGCGCACACTCACAGTCGCGTGTAAACACGTCGTTTCGCTTGAGAATGATTCTAATTTTAATTGCATTCAGTGTAAACGGCGACTGGTAATGTATTTATGTCGTGCCAGATGAGGCTTGCACAGCCCGAGTGAGCGTGTGAGAGACAGCACACACAAAATAACTCACATAAATGTATAGATGCATACTGCGTTAGAAGAAAAAAATATATTTTCAATATATGATTTAGATAAGCAACATCATACGCCCATGATGTTTCCCCGAATGTCAATCAACACGATTGCAAAGTGACACTGATTTTATACAACAGTATTTAAATAAACAAGAAGTTAAAATTAAGTGACTTAGATTTTTAAAAGAAATAAACATTAATCTTATAAAATTATTTATGTATTTTAAATTTTGCAGTGTAAATGCATTTATGGCACCTCAGCTTCACCAAACTGTCTGTGTAAATGCATCTAATGCCACTTCAGATTCAGCTTCTGTTTCCTCAGCAGTGGAAAGATAGAGTTTGTTCATACTAATTTCATTTGAATAGTAACAACTCTACAGTTTCTTATTATGCTCACTGAATTAATTGAAACAAAGTAAGAATTTGATGTGAAAGATGACACATTTAATAAGGTTAGGGGGGGAAAATGAGCATTTACAAACATAGTGGGAAATTACATCTGTTTTGTTACATACAGCAACTCATTTTACATTAGCCATTTCTTCCTCTTTCCAGTCACAGAGCACTTTATTTTGAGGGTTGTTTAAGTGAGAGAAAATCTGTAACTTAGTCCAGATTGGGGGAATTGTAATATTTAAAAATTTCTTTTATTAAATAAATTGAAATTTGCATAGATATTTGTTTGTATATGCTGTCAATTATAGTTCTTAGAAAGAAAATCGGTATCGGCAGGTCACACTTCCAAAAAATCGGAAATCGGAATCGGCCAAGAAAATTGAAATCGGTACATCTCTACCAAGAATGTTTTAGCACAACAATGCTATCATGCTTTAACACGTTGTTACAATGTTTTACCATGTTGCTAGCATGTTTCTACCATGTTTTAGCATTTTCATACTTTGCTAATATATTTTAACATGTTAAAAACATGTTGTATATGTTTTAACATGTTTTAGCACTGCTTACATATTTTAGAATTACTATGTTTTAACATGTTCATAACACGTTTCTAACATCTTTTAGCTAACATGGTTCAACATGTTGTTACCATACTGCTAAGTTTTAAAACATTGCTACCACAACAATGCTAACATGTTTTAACATGTTTAGCATGTTACTAACATGGTATAACATATGCAAACTTTTTGACACTCTGTTAATGTTTTAACATGTTAACATTTTAACATTTTATATACATTATTATTTTGTTCTACTGTATACACATTTTTAATGCTAACATATTTTAACATGTTCTTAACTTGTTTCAGCATGTTGCTAACATTTTTTAAAATCATTGCTAGCACAAAAATGCTAGCATTTTAACACACTGTTACTGTTTTCATATTGTTAAAACCTGCTATAATGGGAGGGGACATATCAAAATGTTTGGCCAATAGCTTTTAGCTTACATCCCAAAACCAAACCAGTTTAGACTGGTTTTAGCTGGGGGGGGGGTCAGCTTATTTCCTGTTCTCCTACTATACCTGTAGATAAATCAATCATGGCCTCACCTTTTGAAACACATCTTTGTCGTCAATGTATTTGAAGACTGTGATGAAGCTGGTCAGTTTGTCCTCAACTTCATTCTCCGTCATTCCTTTTGCAGATTTCTTCAACAGATTGTCACAGTACTTAGCCAGCTGTGCCACAGCATGAGAAACACCAGCACAGAGGAAAAGGAGTGTTAATGTTCAGACTGTGTGTGTTCATTAGGTTCATTCAGAGTTTATTTAGTCATCCTGATCTAACGTTAACAGTAGCTGAGGATAAATAGCGATTACACACCAGCTCAGGCGCTTTGCAGATGGATTTGGGCTCTCTGTAGTTCACTACTGAAGTCAAGGCCTGGAAAGGAAATGAGCAATAAAAATCACAAACCACAAACTCAAGTGTACCTAAACACTCAGATGAACCCGAGAGTGACGCATCATATGCCAGATACCCCCTACTGGAGTAAAAAGAGAAGGGTGATGCAGTTGGGGATATCTGGGTGCTAAATATGTATTAGTTATACTATTTTTTATTATATTATATTATATTATATTATATATTAAAAATGTCCATAATTGCATTTGTATTGTTTCAAAGTATTGACATTTTTACTATCAAGTTATTTATTACATTACATTACACTATATATAACTGCATTTGTGTTATTTTAAATGTACTGAAGTTTTTACAATCATTCTATTCTATTATATTATATTTAAAAAAATCCATGATTGCATTTGCATTATTTCAAAAATACTGATGCATTTACTATCATTCTGAAATATGGAAAAGAGTAATAATGAGTAAGTGTGTCTAAATGTTTGCCTGGTAATGTATATACACTTGCAAATCCTTTATTAACTGTGTTGAAATGTAAGCGTACCTTATCAAGCGCACTCATGAAGTGTTGGTCCCCATTCAACACTGTGTTAATCAACTGGACAAATTTACTATGAACCTCCAACACCGACTCCACAAACTGGGTTGGCATCTGCAGGACAAGGAACAGAGGAAACTATCTGAGCACACTGCAATTAATGCTATATACACATAATTCTGTACATAAACCTGTTTTATTTAGCTCTACATCACTTACGTTTTCCTGAGAGAGGTTACTGGTGGCTCTGAGACCCTCATCATGGATGTGGACCTGGAGCTCTTGGATCATGTGAGGTAAGCCGCTGGACACGGCCCGCAGTAACGTGTACATATTCGCCATATCTGAAACCAAACAAACCATCAGGACGTCCTACAGTTATAACATGACAATAGAGACACATACATACTAGGGGTGTGAATCAGCACTGGTTTCACGATTCAATTCGATTACGATTATCATGTCTACGATTCAATTCAATTTGCGATGCATCACAATTATGTCATATTTATTTTGTGCATTTTTATTAAATGATATAAGCAGGCTACTTTTTAAAATAATCACAAATTAATAATAAACCAAACAATTGTTAAGAATTAAACAAAGTAAATATAGCTTCAAAACATGCAAGCAAATATAAAGTAACAAAGGGGGAAAAAGACGTGATAAACAAAAAGCACTTTCAGGATAGTGGTCGAAAGTGGACAAAAGAGACGCATTTAAACACCAGGTGTAAACGGTAATGTGTCTCCTTTGTCCACTTGTGATCGGATCGATGAAAATGCATGTTAATACCAGGTGTAAACAGGCCCTGAGAGTGCTTTAAGTATCCGAAAGTTTACAGACAATCATAGTTATGGGTTTTTCTTTTTTCCTCAGCATTATTGCCGTTTGCTTATTACTGATGAGATCATAGACAGTGGCAGCTTTAACAGGCTGCATTCACACTAATGCACAGATCTATTTCGACATATCAGATGTTTTGTCCTGTTCTGAAAACATAACACTGTGTTTGCATCAATTTCGTATCATAAACATATCCGGAGATGCAAGTGCATTTAACCGCAGGCGCGAGCTTCAGGACAAACACAAAGCGCACGTGAAAGTCTGTCAGTATGTGAGTTTCGCCCATCTAATATGTACTGCATTCCAAAAGGCATAAATGAAAGCGTATCTAAGTAAAACAAATAATGGCAGACGCAAAACAACGCACACGCATCTCACGGCGCATATATTATGTGCAAATGAAGCCGCCACGGTGGTCTCTAGTGCACACAAGTGCCATATGCGGGAAAAAGCCAAGTTCAGAATTCATTATTCTGAGCACGTTTTTTTTCTGCACTAAGCTTGGTTTTTCCAAAATGTGCCCAGATCTCAGATTTAAAAATAGAAAGTGCATTTTTTTTAAATACTCGTGTGACAAGCGTGTATGTGAATGACGTCAGTAGGCTATAATCGATTATGGTCTATTACTGCATCGCGATGCATCGATGCTACGACTAATTTCGACACCCCTAATACTTACAAACATAAATCCGTAATCCGAAAGTGAAAGTTCACAGTGGTTTAAGTGTAACTAAAGTGCTGACCGTCTCTCTTTTCCTGTCTGATGATATTTTGACACTCCCCATGCAGGAACTGCAGGTGATCGGCCACCATCCTCTGCTGACATTCATGGATGACTTTGGCGTAAGAGCTGGGGTGCAGATACTTCCGACATCTCACCTCCTCATCCTTCAACCGGCCTAAAACCTGCAGAATCAGAGAGCGTCAGCCACTGGCCAGTACATTTAGCTTCTTTAAGATCACAATAAAGATACATATCAACCAACATGTGTGTGAAATGGACTGAATGACCAAAAGTCAGCGAAACCATATTAAAGTAATAGATAAAGTCAGAAACCATGTTAAGGTAATAGTTCTAAATGTAAAAGATGGTCATGCTGTGGTGATAGCATCTCACCTTCTCCATATACTGGGAGCAGTTAGACTCCTGCAGTAGATTGGAGGCTTCCTGTTTGTAATACTCTCCGGTTTTTGTCAGGAACGGCGCCTCAAAGATTTCCTGATAAAACTGGGGTATAGGGGGAAAAAGGGTGTGGCCTTCAAATGAGATGCATGATTGCTAATACAGAAACTCTTAGCATGCAAATACGTACACAAAAGTTTGCATTACTCCAGGCTTCAGTGTCACATGATCCTTCTGAAATATTCGTATTATTACTAATGTTGAAAACAGCTGCACTGCTTCATATTTTTGTGGGAATTGTGGTGCAGTCTTTTGCAGCATTAGAAATGTCTTTACTGTCACTTTTGATCAATTTAATGCATGCTTGCTGAATTAAAAAGATTATTTTGCTTTCAAAAAAAGCAAAAAAAATAATTTATATTTACATAAAATATTACTGATGTTTCATGATTGCACAAACTAACAAAAAAATATTGATCAGCGACACAAAAAAGCACCCAGACAGAGACACTCACCTTTAGAGGGAACTTTTTCTTGTACTGTTCAACATGAACAAAGGAGTTGATAACCCCATGGATTACTTTCTGATTTGGGTCCTCCCCACATCGGTCGCTACGGAAACAACACTGAAACTGAATAAATCTGCAAATGTATCCTCAAACAATGTACGCTGGAATATAATCAATAAAATTGAACTTGGGTTCAGGCCATGCAATCGTAGAAATTCAATGTAAAGTATTTGTGGTACCAAAGACTTGTGCCACAGATAATTACATTTAGTTTTAGTTTGTAGAAAGACACCGTAAATGCATTTACAGTAATACACAACAAGCAAATGGAGCGGTCATTGTTTAAAAGCATAAATGTGAAACTGGTATTATTTATACAGCATTAGTTTGAGCTATTTTACAGAGAATTAGGTGAACTACTTTATTATGTGAACAAACTACACATTTTATGCAATACAGTAATAAATTAATAGCAAATTAAAAATTTTCCATAACGCATAACTATCCCTTTAAGATAGTGTTAGATGATGATCTAAAATCTTAAAATATATTAAAACAATTAAATGTCCAATACTGAAAAAAAAAAAAACCATAAATAAACATGTTCAGGGGTCCGTTCTTCGTACGTCGCTAACTCAGTTAGCTGGATTTGATTGTTGCCAATTTTGCTTGATCTTGGATCATTTGGTTCTTCCAAGCTCATCCTAGACTTGCTGTCATAGCAACAGGTCCGTAAACTTAAACCTGCTCGGGAGCAGGCTTATTTCATGTAAACAGGATTAGATTGCATCTTTTTAAGCAGAATTGATACTTAATATCTTCCCCAGCCACTTTACTTTATTACAAGAGTACCCTACTGGTCCAGGGACAATAATTTAAAATAATAATAATTTAAAAATCAATTTGAAAATAATATAATAATGTTGTGTAGTCTATAATACTATAGACACAGCCAGTTTTACTCATTGAAAGATTTATTAGTGATGAAATAACTGATAACTGTATTGGAGTCTTACACACATGCTCTGCAGTTAATCTGAGTCGTTATATTAATTTGAGTGATGACAGATATTATGGGAGTGGCTTGATGGAGCGCAGGAGATGCAGATAACGTGATCTTGACCCTTAAGAAACTTTAATTAATGCTGTCACGTAACAAATCTGTTTCAAAGATAAAATTAAATGAATTGCTAATTACAACACTGAAGTAAAAATGTACAGCCTGTACAAATACTAGAAATCGTGAATATAAATAATTGGGAATCATGGAAAAAAAATTACAAATACATTAAAAACAGCGCACATTTCATTTATCTATTATAACATTTATGTAGTTTTGTTCACTTGGCTGTTTCCTTATAAAAGTCCAGAAATTTGTCAAGTTTTTCGCCAGGTGTCTTTTTTAATGATATGATGTCATTACGTTGCCGTCTTGCCGCCAGCCAATCACTGCATTGCTGATCGTGGTTTCGAGTATCGATACATCTGCCCTTTTAAACCAACCCATGAACGCGCAATCATCTCCGATAACTCAATCCAGCTATACTAATCATCAACAACAGGTGCGTTCGAAGAACCGAATTAGCCAGATCCTGATTAGTGCGATGATATCATCTTGGATGTGTCATTTGATCTCGGATGTAATAAGTGACGTACGAAGAACGGACCCCAGGTTAGAGTAAAAATGTTATTGAAATAAAATTTTTAAAAAGTTTAAGTTGTATTTAACCTGAAAACATCTTAAAGTTGAACCTACTTCTTGATCTCTTTCAGAAGCATCCCAATCAGCATTGGTTGAAGGGGCTCAATCATTAACTTCCGCCACATGTCAAGAGCAAGCTTTAAAAAAACAAAAAAAGCACATTACTTATAAACCATTATACTGTTTATGAAAGAATAAACACTACAATTTGACATTTAAAATGTGCATAGTTTAACATCCAATCTGTTCACATGAAAAAAAACAAAAACACGCCTAGTTATAAAATCATGCATACCTCCCCGATCTCCATTAAGGGCTCATTCATATCCACTCCTCCATATCCATACTGCAGGTCTGCTTCGGTCAGCTTGTTCTTCTTAATAAACTGTGTGTTAAGGTACCTGTGGGAAAATCGTGAAAACACTCATTAAGGAAAATCAGTTGTTATTATTTTAGATGAGTATGTGTGTGTGTTGATGCACAATAAAGCCATGGGTGATGTCAATTCAATAGCTGCTTGTTTTCACAGCTGACCAAGAGCAGCGGGACAGTGATGGGGTTCAGTCCAGCATGGTGAAATCAAGCAGAAACTGACCAAAGAAACAATACCTTGTGCACTCAATATAGTGCATGACAGTGAACCGTCAGATTCTGTAATAATGAAATGTAAAATAAAAAAAGAATACAAATATAATATTGTCCCTAAGAATTACTGTGTAATATCCCTAACCACAATCCCTCAACCAACAATATTAAAGTCTAGTGAGTTCACAGTGGCATTGTGCACAGTATGCAAATTTTCTGCATGCACAGAATAACTGGATTGCCTACAATTACATGTGGCAAAATGTGCAGAATACAACAGGCACACTTCAGGGAATACTGTATCCCACAGTGCAATGCTTCACCTGCCATTTCAACAGTTTCTAATTAACCAAAAGCAACATCAATTATAATTTTAATATCTCTTTGGTGACATATTCATTTGTTCCATCAAAAGTTCACACAATTTTACACAAAACTAGATTAAGGACTGAAAAATTACTCCACTATTTTACGTATTTATCGCTGATATGACAACAAGACTGAACTACCATTCAAAAGTTTGGGGTCAGTAAGATTTTTTTTTAAAGAAATGAATACTTTTATTCAGCAAGGATGAATTAAACTAATCAAACATGACAGTAAAAACATTTATAATGTCACAACGCATTTCTATTTCTAATAAATGCCATTTTGAGCTTTCCATTCATGGAAATGTTTCTTGAGCAGCAAATCAGCATATTAGAATGATTTCTGAAGGATCATGTGACACTGAAGACTGAAGTAATGATGCTGAAAATTCAGCTTTGATCACAGAAATAAATTACATTTTATATTCACATAGAAAACCTTTACTTTAAATTGCAATAATATTTGACAATATTACTGTTTTACTGTATTTTTGATCAAATAAATGCAGCCTTGGTGAGCAGAAGAGACTTCTTTCAAGTACACTGAACATTTTACTGACCCCAAACTCTTGAACGTTAGGGTGTACTAATATACAGTAGGTTTTACATTACTACTTAATTGGAACGAACTGATTTAGGCTAAGATTTGTAGTTGAGATTAATATGGACCTATGTGTTAAACTAAGGCTAAACACAAGGGATCAATTCTTCGACAACCACTCAATCATGATAAGCATTCACCATCCAACATTGACATGAACACCATTTACCAACCAAAAACTCTGATGTCAGCGCATCAAAAAGTAATCTAGCTGTACAAAAACAGAACTGCTAAAATAATAACTGTTTCCAAAAAATCTGATATTTTCGAGCAAAACAGGCCAACCTATGGGCTTATATATAGCAGTATCTGCACATTAAACTTGGCTAGGAGAATTATAACACTAAAAAATATTGCACACATCATCTTTAAAGTCCCTGTGCTACAGTAGCTGAACTTACCTGTATAAGCAATCCATGTACTCAGCACCTTTGCTGTATTCCTCCCAGTATCTGTGATACATCACCAAAACCTTCTCCTCTGACTCCAGGACTCTCTGTAAGACACACACCACAATGATGCAACATATCCACAGTTAAATGAAACTGGCCTGAGCCACGAGCATCGCCCGTTCTCACCTTGAACAACTGACGGACGTGATTTTCCAGAAACACCTTTGTCTCAGTGTAGAGTCTTTCCCCTAAAGGCTCTGGATACGCAACACACAGCGCATATATGTCACTAAAACTCATGTTAAGGAGACTTTAAAGCAGGATACGTGAAGTTACACTACTGTTCAAAACTTTGGGGTCGATAACAAGTTACAATTTAAAAGAACTGATTTCTACTGTAATAAAAATGTAATTTATTCCTGTGATGCAAAGCTGAATTTTCAGTGTCACATGATCCTTCAGAAATCATTGCTGATTTGCTGCTCAAGAAACATTTCAGATTATCATCATCATCACTATAATGATTCTTTGATGAGTAGAGAGTTCAAAAGAACAGCATTTTTTTGAAAAAGAACATTCTGTAACATTATAAATCTCTTTACTGCTACATTTGATTAATTTAATGTATCCTTGCTAAATATTAATTTCTTTTAAATTCTTACTGACCCCAAACTTCTGAGTGGTAGTGTGCATATAAATCAGAAAGAAATTAAAACAAAACAAATATGGCTTTGCACACTCATTAAAATATATATTTTTTTAAACTATCTGATTACAAGAAACAGGAAAAAAGGGGAAGCAACAGTTTCAATGCACATCATCTGAATCAGGACAGATGTGTCTCTACTGGAGCTGGATTCAGCTCAGCGCAGGATACGAGAAGCGGTCGTTCCATGTTGCTCTCTCCACGTAATCAAGCATCACCACCGCTCTGATTGTCGTCAGGAGCTTGTTCCACGTCTCATCGAAATCCACCACCCGCGGTTTTAAGGACATGGTGTGTGGCTTCGGCTTTAACTGGGGGAAAAGACACGAAAACGCGGGTGACAATGAATTCATTATAGTATTCTCATTAGTGTTGTTATTGTCAACTAAAACTATTAAAAATAAAAAACTGAAACAAAGCCAAAATAAACTGTCATAAGTTGACGTTGAAGTACTTAATTTATTAAACGTTAAACTGAAATCAATTAAAAGGGAAAATAATGAGAAAAGCACATAACAAGAAAATTACCAAAAGTCAAACTAAAATTAAAATGAAAACTAAAAAAATATTTAAAATGCAAGCTAAATAAAAATATAAGGGTCAAAGATAAAAAGGGGTTTTCAAGCATCAAAACTTTTCAATTTTGCAGATTCAATTCCCCCATACATTAGAATAGGTCATGTTTAATTTGATAAATATTTTAAAAAAAAAAAAAAAAAATGACAATCATCTACCAAAGAATGATACCAAAATATCTTGTCACGCATATTTAGAACAAGAATCATTAGATGGCATTAAAAGACTCTATTTAAGGATCACAGTACAGCCCCTAAAATACTAATGATTCATAAAGTTATCTCCATTTGTCGGCAAGACATTTTTAATCATTTAAAATATAATAAAATTTAGTATAAACACTTCTTTCTTTCATTTTATACACTTTTTCCCCTTTTATAATAAGTATGTTGTTTAATTTTTACATAAATACATCTGTTATGCTGAAGGATTGAACATAATTTCAATCATAATTTGACATTTTATTGTCACAAAAGTTATTTGAAAAATTAAAGTAGACACTTTACTTGCATTTTATATCCTTTCTATATAAATTCATTTTTGTAAATATTATTTGATGCCGGCACAAAAATGGGACGTCTTGCCTATGACCCATAAATAAATACATTAATAGTATATAAATAAAACAAAAAAATTTCCATGACATCCATCCATGCATTTTCATGACTTCTGCAAGGTAAACTGGATGGAGAAGTAAATGCATTTTATAGAAACTGTTAATTGAAATAGACAGTGTGAGGTTTAAGTAAATAATGAGTAGGCTACAAATTTTTGATTTCTACAATTTTGTCTCATTTTCTGTATTTTTTTTAATATATTGTATAACTATATTACATATAAACCTCCTTATTCTCAATATTTCAGCGCTAGTATCGCCCAATGAAAACCCTCCAACTCTTGTATATATGGTGTGTGATTTCATTTGACAGCTCTGTTAGAAGAGTTAGAAGACATGCAGGTCTGGCTACACTAAACAACCATAAACCCAGGACCAAACATCACTAACAACAACACATTCAATGACAAATCAATCACAAGAGTAACTGATTGCCATAATAAAGACAGATCAATAAATATCAACTTACTTCAGAGGTTCATAACCTCAGTGTCAACATCCAATAAAGCTGTCAAACCACATCTAAGTATAAATATCACCTGATTTACATACAAATATCTCCATAATTAGTCAAAGCAAATGAGTTTAGATCTCCAACAAATCCACATCACAAATACTTGATCTAAAATAGAGTCACCCCCAAACTGCAGAGGCCTAGTTACACATATCCATGACATAACTGCGTGAAAACAGAGGCTGCTGGGTTATTGTAAGCACACGTGATTGAATAGCAGCCGTGTATTGTGGTAAACAAACACACGCGCGTGTTTACAACAGATCGGTGTGTGTTTATGACAGAAATACAGTGTTCTGGAGCAGAACCAGGAGCTAACGTCTGAGCTAACA
Organism: Tor tambroides; assembly: GCA_021397915.2. Taxonomy (NCBI): domain Eukaryota; kingdom Metazoa; phylum Chordata; class Actinopteri; order Cypriniformes; family Cyprinidae; genus Tor; species Tor tambroides. The sequence goes on from JAFVLL020003765.1 coordinate 24,452, forward strand.
GGAGCGCTGCTCATTCACACACACACCTGAGATTAAGAAAGCCCTGCTGAGCTGCGAGTCTCGGGCGGTCAGGAGGCTCGGGTGTGTCGGGTCTGGGTGTGCTGTCCAAGGGTCAGTGTGTCACAGGTGTGGGTTTGAAGTGAAGCTGTCAGGACGCTTGATTTCTCTCTCTCCCTCTACACCTCTGCCATTGCCTCTTACGGACTGCACCACTGCGTCAGCTGGAGGGGTGGACCAGGGCGGTTAAGGATGGATACGGTTATTAGAAACTTCAGTCTACGCGAGACGTTTGTTAAAGGTTTATTTATGAACTTACATAGATATTATATATGAATGGAGTGTGCTGTGCATAAAATGAATGATAATAATGTATGGCAGCTTGCACCGGACTCCCCCTTTTATTGGTGGTATGACCAAAAAGTACGGCAGCTGTTTGCGGACATTAGTCGTGCCAGAAGAGTAATGAGATGAGATGGCATTATGTATTCGATGTTATCGAAAGAAATTTAGCAGATGTGATTCCTCTTAACGATTCCAGGTTGCATTAACGACCATTATGTACTTTTCTAGAAAGATAGGTGTTCAAAAAATGCCTACTTTTTATATTTACTCTACTCATCAGTCTGTTGCCAAGTGACATTTAAGTTTTCAACTAAACAAATAGCCTATAACGAACCAGAAATAAATTACCGTCAAAAGATCTCTATAATGGCTTTTCACCGTCATTTTAAAAGACAGGTGGCATAAATTCATATGTCTTTCTATAACATGTGTGGCCTTCTAATCTTTTGTGAACTGTTGTTTAAACTCAAATGTACAATGTTTTATAGAACACAAAGATACAAGTAAGCAAGCACAACAATTATTTTACCAACCAAGGATACACAGCTTTTATATTTTTGTACACTGGTGGTAAAACATAAAACTGCTGCTGATGTACAAAAACAAGCATCAGATGGACAGTAGATGCAGAACGACCTCCTGGACAGCAACCATTGGCTTCAGAAGCAGCCATTCAACCGAGACTGATGATCTGACAATCACAACATTTCTAACAGACATTTCTTGCCAAGACAGAACTGCTTTTGGTTTCAGCCAACCCAACACCTCATCACAATTTCTCCATCCAGCTAGGTACATCAACCATAACACCTTTCAGGACAGCCAGGAGTTGTGACTGATGATCAGCTGAATTTCTCAGACCACATTGCTAAAACTGCCCAGTCCTGCAGATTGGCCTTCTTCAAGCTCTTGTTCTGTCCAGCCTAGACTACTGCAGCACTCTCTTGGCAGGTTTTCCAGCCAGTTCTATCAAACCTTTACAATTAACCCAGAACGCAGCTGCAAGAGTAGTCTTTAACGAGCCACATGTTACACTTCTGTTCATCAATTTGCACTGGCTACAAATTGCAGCTTGCTTGAAATTCAAGGCATTGCACCCCTTTACCTAAATTCACTATTAAGACTCATGTGCTCTTCAGAAGCTTGTGTTCTGCATGTGATCAGCGCTTTGTAGTACCATCCCAAAGAGGCAAAAATTACTTTCACAGACACTTTCTATCTAATTTTTATCCTTTTTATTTATTGTATAAAAAACCTTGCTACATGTGCTGCGTTAGACTATCATTTGCATATTGTTGCTCTTTTGTTGGTTTTGATTGCTTCTATTGTCCTCATTTGTAAGTCACTTTGGATAAAAGTGTCTGCTAAATGATAAAATGTAAATGTAAATTACTGGTGCACTACTTTAGCCTGATTTTTTTTTAAATCATGTAATATATTTGTACAACTATAATAGGATATATATTAATACTTTAATAAGGTCATTTGCAATGCACAAATGCTACACAGAACAAATTGTTATATTACTGAAGATAACATGTTAGAAAAGTAAATAAATCAAATAATGCTTGGGCTGCAGGTGCTTTCAGGCTGGTGTCTGATATGAAATGTTATGTGTTATATGAAAATATGCTGTCTGTATGATTACTTATGCTTACAGTTTTGTTTTATTATTTATTATTTCAAACGTATAACATTTAATATTTAAACCCCTTAAATTCTAAAATATTTGCTTGAAAAATTGCCGTATTATAGTCCTTTCAAATAAATGCTTCTTGTTTGATTTATTTGTTATATGTGCAATGGCATTTAGGCCTAAACTGTACTTTTTAAGACCTGTGGTGTGGTTGTGGCAAGATTAAAATGAACGTCGCATATAAAAACGTATTATAAAAAATATTTCCAACTGTTTTTTTTTTTTGTTTTTTTTTTTTTTTTGTAAACAGCGACTGACTTTTATTTTGAAAAGTCAATGACACCTCCAGTCATTTCCGGGTTGTCAGTTGGTGCAGACGTGCGTGATAATTGTGTGATGACACACAGGAAAGGTGAGGCTTCTTCTGTATGAACTTTACCTCTGTGTCTCAGTCTTGTGGCGCAACTAATGTTGATTTTTCTCTTTCATCTGCATGAGTATCAGCTAATGCACCGTTTACTGTGTGTTTACATGTAACTACATCGAAATGCAACTAAAGGAGGTGTGTTCAGTCTCCAGCTTTGATTTTGTTGTCATATAGATATTAAGACATGCATAACATTGCATAATATAATAATTTCAAATAAATATAAATTGTTTAGAGTATTGCTATCTCTTTGAACATGTACCATGGTATTTTGCAGCGCCATGCAAATACCACATGATAATGATAGTGATTTTATGTCATACCTTTTTATATACCTTTTGTACCATCACTAGTCCAGAGTGCAATCCCAGTACTTTTTTATAAAAATACAGAAATGTATTTTTTCTAGATTTGCAATAAGACATGGATTTGAGCATGAAATCATACAGAGACCCGAAGGAAGTGGGCGTGTTTCCATCAGCTGAAGCACAGGAGTCTGATTTAGGAGAAGCGGCGAGGACGCTTGATCTGCACCCATCAGGTGCTTCCTATGATCTGGGTGAGAATGCAGGAGTTTACATTATACATTATGCAAATTGCATTCATGCATTGCAATATGATAACCTGTAGATTTTGATCAAGTCAAGTCAAGCTTTATTGTCATTCTGCTACATGTGTGGACATATAGTGGAACGAAATGTCGTGTCTCGCAGAATCACGGTGCTACATACTAGTTAAACATAAGATAACCATACAACAATGCAAGTATACGAAAAAAATAGAGCTATACAACAGTTAACCATCTGACTATACATATACTATAAATACTATAACTACTATACCTAGTTGACTACACATACACAAACTGAGACTGTACAAGAACTTTACATAAATACTGTACATGGAATTGTGCAAAAGAGATATTTGTACATTAAATTGTGCATATATATATATATATATATATATAGTACATTAAATTGTGCAGAAGAGAGATTTTGTGGGAAGCAGCGCTTAGTGCAAGATTTTGTAGTGCAATGCTCAAATAAAAATATATTATCCTATTGAGTCTTTGTAGCAGGAAGTGTTTACAGAAAGTGTCTAGTGTGCTGAGGTGTTCATGGTTTCAGAGGGGGACAGGGAGATTGGAGTTAAGAGCTCTCACATCCTGGGGAAAAAAGCTGTTGAGCAATCTGTCAGAGCGAGCTTTGATACTCCGGTACCTTCTACCTGATGGCAGGAGCTGGAAGAGGTTGTGGGAGGGATGGGTGGCGTCCTTCACAATGCTGGAGGCCTTGCTGGAGCTTTGTGCAAGGAAAATGTCCAGGATGGAGGGGAGAGGGGCACCGATGATCTTTGCGGCAGTGTTCACTGTCCGCTGTAGGGTCTTGCGGTCTGCTGCACTACACTTTCCGTACCAGACAGTGATGCAGGTGGTCAGCACACTCTCAATGGTGCCCCTGTAGAAGGTGGTGAGGATGGGTGGAGGGAGACTTGCCCTTTTCAGCCGGCGGAGAAAGTGGAGGCGCTGTTGTCCCTTCTTATTGAGTGACGTGACGTTGGTGGTCCAGGTGAGATCCTCTGTGATGTGCATCCCCAGGAATTTAGTGCTGCCGACTCTCTCCACGGTTGAGCCGTCGATGGTCAGTGGGAGGTGGTCAACAGAGTTTCTCCTGAAGTCCATCACAACCTCTTTTGTCTTGCCCACATTGAGGGACAGGTTGTTAGCACCACACCATTCAGCTAGCTGTGCCACTTCCTCTCTGTAGTGCGTTGATACTGTACCACCTATTTGTTAAAAGTCTAAAGTGACCTTGACTTTGATTTCAGTTGGATAACCTAGACTAATAACTAGATTCCTGCTTTATTTACTTTACTACACAGCAGTTTCACAGCTACAATATGTAATCAGAAACATTCTTATCATTTAGTTTTCAAATATACTGCACACAAGTATATATTCATTGTGAGAGACAGCATAACAGTGTCATTTTCTTTTTTTAAACGTCACCACAGACGACCACGCGAAGAGACTTTCTGCCCGAGTGAAGCCTTTTCAGTGCTCTCAGTGTGGGAAGGGTTTTTCCCGCATACAGCATCTGTCCGAACATGTCCGCATTCACACAGGCGAGAGGCCTTTTGAGTGCTTGGTGTGTGGAAAGACTTTCACCCGGGAAAGAGACCTCAAGACCCATCAGATCGTCCATACGGATGCGAAAGCCTTTCACTGCACGATCTGTGTTAAAAATTTCGCCCTGTTATCCTCCTTGAGAAGACACCTGCGTGCATTTCATCAAGGTATGAAATGTTGCTATGCAGTGAATGGGACTACAGAAAATAAGACATTATAGTGATTTTATAATGGTCATGTAGTGTTTTTGGGCCCAAAAGAAAGTGCCAAAACCCCCTTTATTGTGGTATATTTAACTCTGTAAAACCTACTTAAGATTATAAACACACCTGAAACTTCTGAAGGAATTTTCTGGAAGTTTATTGGCTCATCCAATCAGATTTTAGAGTCGGAATGGACAATTTATGTCCTGTTACATTCCAATTACATATAAACACAGAAATCAGTGCTTAAAGAATATTTCACCCAAAAATGAAAATTTGCTAAAAATGTGAGTTTGAGTTTGATTCTTTATTGGAACAAATTTGTTTAAAGAGAAAACAGATTCGGAGAAATTTAGCATTCCATCACTCTCTCACCAATTTGATCCTCTGCAGTGAATGGGTGCCGTCAGAATGAGAGTCCAAACAGCTGATAAAAAAACATCACAATAATCCACAAGTTAATAATAAATAACAGATAAGTCCATCAAGTGTCTTATGAAGCGAAAAGCTGTATTTGTAAATCCATCATCAAGATATTTTTAACTTCAAATGTTTGCTTTTGGCTAAAATACGAGTCCTCTACACATCATATTGCTTTCTCCAGTGATAAAGTTGTCTCGTCTGAATCAGGAGAGAAATATGGACTGATCAAGCACTGTTTACAAGCCAGAACAGTCCAATACAGCTCTAAACAAATCTGTGGGTGGATTTTGAAGTGACAGACAACAGAGGATGGAGTTTTTTCACCGGAGGAAGCAATATTATGGATTATGGACTTGAATTTTTGGATGTTTTAAAGTTAAAAAACGTCTTAATAATGGATTTGTTTCTTACAAACAAGCAGCTTTTGGCTTCACAAGATGTTAACTGATGGACTGGAGTGGTGTGGATTATTGTGATGTTTTTATCAGCTGTTTGGACTCTCATTCTGACGGCACCCATTCACTGCAGAGGATTCATTGGTGAGCAAGTGATGGAATGGAACATTTCTCCAAATCTGTTCTAATGAAGAAACAAACTAAAACTGAAACTTAAGTATCCTGTCTTTTTTCAGGTCAAGATGTTAGTACGGAGGGTAAGTGCTTAATTTGCGTTGAATGTGGGAAAAATTTTGCATGTCAGCTGGAGGAACATGAGCTAACACACACAGGAGAGATTTCCCACCGCTGCCCCGACTGCGTCAACAGCGTCGCACGTCTGTCCGGTCTCAGATCTCCCGATCAGACCTTCTCTGAATCCGATGACCCCAACCATTTGGACGCTCATGACAATGAGAGGCCTTGCAGTTCTGTGGCCTCTGAAGATCTACACAAGCACTTACAAACTGATGCACTTAAGGACATTGGTGGATCTCACTCTCTGGAACTTATAGATAATATTGAGAGCGAAACACCTAATGAAAACATTCACAAAAGTCAAGAGGAAGATGCTGAGAGAGCTCCATCTCCTTCATCTGAGCTCTCTCACGATTCTGCACATTGTGCTGAAAAGGGTGAGTCTAATAATTACAAAAACCTTAACATTGCACTCATAGTTTCTACCAGAATACCATATCTAAGAAATCCCAAAAGATCGCACTCCACGTAACACATTGTGTCATTTTTCTTTTTTAGGCATTGAAACACTGAATCCTCTTGAAGAAGAGGAGTCTGCAGCTCACCAACAAGCATGCGATGAAAACAAGCCACATCAGTGCAATCACTGTGGAAAGAGATTTCACAAGCAAGCAAAGCTTCGGATCCATCTGCGCGTTCACACCGGAGAGAAGCCGTATCAGTGCTCCCAGTGCGGGAAATACTTCAGCCAAGCAGTAAACCTCAGAAAGCACCACCGAACTCATCATACGGAGGAGAGACCGTACCACTGCACACTCTGCGACCGGAGGTTTTCTCTGTCCTTCTCGCTGATAAAGCATCAACGTGTCGCTCATCCAGGTCAGATCAGCAAATCTATGTTTTTAAATAAAGCTGAAGAGAAATTGTAGATATCAATAAAATATATACTTTCTATTAAGCTGCTTTTTTGTTGCTTTTTATTTGTTAGTAGAATAAACCAAATGGAGTGTCTACTTACACTAAGTTTTACTAAACAGGGCAAATTAGCGTGAGAGCGCAATTCCAACCCCGCAAATTAAAGAACACAGATGCAACATCTCATTTACATATCGACCACCACAGTATACCAAGCGCATCGCAAATTAGCATAGTCACAAATAAAGAACAAAGAAATAAAGAAGCCAAAGTACTTTGAAAAGAACTGAAGGCCAAAAAATTAAACTAGAAGTTGCCAGACGTTTTGATAGACCTGGTATTGTGTGACTCCTAGTTGAGGGTTCTAAGTCGTTTTTTATTTCCTGAAGCAAATTAAAATTAACATGGCTTGGCAAACAATATTTTCATGTTCTTCTTGCATTCTACCACGCGCTCTCTGTTCTCTGCGGTGACTCCTCCTAGAAAAAATAATTGCAGCCATTTCAATAGAAAAAATAGTTTAAGTTTATACAAAATAGTTAAAGACATGCTTTTTTGGAGCGTTAAATAATGGCGCAAATACAAGTAATTTGATGATGATTCATTTGAATATTCTCCTTCCATAAATTTTGCGTCTGAAAGGGAAACTCTTGCAAATGCATATTCGGTAAGGTCAGGTGCAAAAATAACTGTGTCCACGCCTTTCTAGCACTAATTTGTCACTACGCGTCTTTATAATAGTAATATTTTAACGCCAAAAGACGGTTTGGGGTGCTGCAAGTTGTTAGTAAAACTGGCCTTAAGTGTAAATAGCCCTCCTTGTTGGCAGAGGCTATTTACACTAACTCTGCCCACTAACGTGTGATTGGGATAGTCAACACTACAAAAAAAAAAAACAATCGTTTAACAACAGCTCCAGTGGTAAAGTGCGCATTGTAGTGATTTTTGATGTAATTGACCCAAGTTCGAATCTGCCTTTTGTTTTGTTTTCAAATATCATATCACATCAGAAAGGCATTTATTCTCAATAAAAATGAAGGAAATAATTAAAGTTTAAAATAAAGTATCGAGTAGGTGTAGGGAGGGCTTTATTGTCCCAATAAGGTGGCATCCATTTAATAATTTGAATTAAAATGATCATTTACACTCAATACGTTATTATTGCATACTGTTTATAATGTACTACAATACTGAGGTGCACATAATTGCCACTATTTGCAATAAGTAATATAAATAGCAGAAAATCCTGCTATTCTAACATAGTGCAGATAGAATCTATAGCTATTTATTCTTAGTGTAAATGGCTTATCGCTAGGAAAACACTGCTGTTTTCACTTAGTGTAAATAGAACCCATTGCTATTTGCACTCAGTGTAAATAGCATCTATCACTAAGAAAATATGCTGTTTTAAATATGCTATCTTTCCTATTAACAGAACATTTGAGTGTTGCTGAAAGGAATCGCTTTACCTGTCCATACTGTGGAAAAATATTTGGACGACATCAAGATATGGAGCAACATAAACGCATTCACACCGGGGAGAGACCGTTCCGCTGCACGGTGTGCAATAAAAGCTTCAGGCAGCGTTCAGTGTTGATTGTGCATCGGAAAATTCACACTGGAGAAAAGCCTTTCGAATGTTTTGTATGCTTCAGACGGTTTTATGGTTCAGGAGATCTGAAGACGCACATAGGGACTCATACGGGCGTGAGACCTCACAGTTGCCCTTTGTGCTCCAAAAGCTTCCCTCGGCCCAGCAGCTTGCAAGCACACATGCTATCCCATCTGAACAAGCTGCAGGAAGGTGATGCTGTGTCCGGTGGAGCTGATATGCTCATTCCTGAGGAGGAGGACCAGGGTGAACTAGATGACGTGGAAGGAGTCTGCGGTGTTTCTACTTCATCGCAGCTATCAGCAGTGCTTTCTGGAAACCTTGGAGCTTCTGAAGACAGTATGCTCTTTAGTTGTTTAATTATGGTTAGGTTATTTGTGTATACATTAAGCATATGTCACATAATATTGTCTTAATATGTTTTCAGAAATGAGCACAGCAGAGCATCTATCAGAGACTGAGATGATATTTAATCCGTCAGTGAATCAAGACCATGATGCTGACCAGAGTTCCAGCTCAGAGCTGACAGATCATCAGAAGCCATATCATTGTGCCATATGCAGCAAAACCTTCTCTCTCGCAATTTCCCTGAAAAGACACCAACTTATATTTCATCCAGGTAGGATAGAACTGCATGCACTAATTGCAATATTGGTATTTATTTTTCTTAAATGAAGATATACAGTTGTATTGTTTCACCTGTGAGTTCACCCTCATGATCTTCCAAACCTGTGAATTTCATTCATCTGCTGAACAAAAAAGAAGTTTTGAAGAATGTGGGTAACCAAGCAGTTGCTGGTCCCCACTGACTTCCGTAGTATATTTTTTTCCATACTGTGGAAGTCAGTGGGGACCAGCAACTGTTTAGTTACCAAAATTTGTATGTTGGGTTGCTAACCAGGTATGCTGATATTTCTACAAATATGGAGTCATAGTCATTTGATTACTATAATAATTAGTAACAGGGTTGACATTTTAATAATTTGATGATAAATAGGCAAACAAACTCATCCTTGGCACTAAATGTTAATTAGAAACAATTTAATGTTGATTACTCTTAAGAATATCCCCTTTTTAATAATCATTTGTTTACTGTGCAAAACCCTGGTAACAGGGTTGACTTTTTAATAATTGATGAATAATAGGCAAAGACACTTGTCTTTGGACAGTTCAGTTCCTCAAAAGATAAAGTATTTTTACAGGATTGTAAAATACTACAGTATTGTAACAGGATTGAGTTGTTGATGGTAATAGGACTGACAGCCATTTCTTAGACTTTTCTACCAATATCCACTTTTCAGTAAAGTAATTGGTTTACTATACAAAATCAGGGTTGACGTTTTAATAATTGATGAAGAATATTTATCTTTGGAGAACACACTTTCTGAAAGGATAGTTTTACAGGATTGTTTTGTGTAATACTACTGTATGGTAAAGGGGGTCTGTGATGACGGTAATAGGACTGACAGCCATTTCTTTGTCTTGACACAAAAAGTGTTTATTAGAGGATTTAATGATGATATTTCTATTAATATTCACTTTTCAATAATCATTTGTTTATTATACAAAATCTTCGCAACAGGGTTGACTTTTTAAAACAATTTAAGAATATTTGTCTTTGGAGAATTAACTTGCTGAAAATATAAAGTAGTTTTACAGATTTTTTTCAGTACTACAGTATTGTAACAGGGGTGAGTGAAGATAGTGATAAGATTGATTTCTTATTTCTTAGTCTTGGCACTAAAAATTTTTAATAGAAAGAGAATTTAATGCCAATATTTCTACAAATGTCCACTTTTCAATAATTGTTTACTATACAAAATCCTGGTAACAAGGTTGATATTTTTATTTATTTTTTTTTAAAGAAAATTTGTCTTTGGAGGGTACACTTCCTGAAAGGATGAAGTCATTTTACAGAATGATTTTCTATAATGCTACTGTATTGTAACAGGGGTGAATGATGATGGAAACAGGGTTGATGCATAACCTAGAATTTCAATTATGTTGTCAATTCAGCTTTTCCATAGGTTTTGTTAATATTGATTCTTCTTTGTAATTTTAACAGATCAGCATGTTGACAAAGAGGGGAAGTGCTTCCCCTGCTCTTATTGCGGGAGGAAGTTTGGCCGACGCCAAGGCTTGTTACAGCACGAGCGAATTCACACAGGTGAAAGGCCCTTCAACTGTCCCACCTGTAACAAAAGCTTTCGTCAGAGATCGGCTCTGGTTGTACATATTAAAACACACACAGGAGAGAGGTCGTTCCTGTGTTTTGTGTGCAGTAAGAGCTTTTATACCCCAGGAGACTTGAAGAAACATCTAGAAATTCACACAGGAGTGAGGCCACACAACTGCCCTGTATGCTTCAAGGGGTTTGGGCGTCCCAGTTTCCTCAGAGCTCATATGCGCATCCATGAAAGTAAGTTTACTTATCTTTCTTTCTTATATATATATTGATTTTTTAATGATTAACAATTTAATTTTACAGATTATTTTCTCTTTGATTTCCAGAAGCTTCCACAAAGAAGCAAAGTGGAACAGAGAAACCAACAGGTGGTCCAAAAGTCGACGTGCAGGAGAAGCCATTTGAATGCACTCATTGTGGAAAGAGATTCAGTCAGCATTGTATGTTAAAAATTCACCAGCGGATTCACACAGGAGAGAGACCTTACAAGTGCTCTCAGTGTGGCCTGAGTTTTCGCTGGAGAAGAAACGTAATATCCCACCAGAGTGGCCACCCGGGTGAAAACCCTCTCCAGTGTTCAATGTGTGATGAAACATTCGTCTCTGAAGCAAGTCTGAAAAAACATCAAGATGCGTTTCATTCAGGTAAGAAATTATGAGATGGCAAGGCATATGAAATATGCCATGAAAATTTAATTTTAATGCTTTAAATTCTATAAATATTTCTTACTTGCCAAGAAACATATATATTATGAAAAAAAAATTATATATATATATATATATATATATATATAATATAAAAATTATGAGATGGCAAGGTATATGAAATATGCCATGAAAAAGCATTGTTTACAAATTTTAATGCTTTAAATTCTATAAATATTTCTTTCTTGGCAAGAAACGTATATATTATGGAAAAATGTTTTCATATATATATATATAATTTTTTTTTTTTTTTTTTTTTTTTTTGTGTCAAGTATTTTTTTTCTGTCAAGGCCAGAAAAAAATAAAATGAATGCCAAATAATAATAAGATGATATTCCTTAATTTATTGTGTTTCATAACTGTCCAGACTATCTGTTTAGCTAAATCAATTTTTTTCAGATTTGGGGCTTTTGGACCCTTGACAAAAGACTATATAAATATATAAAGGAATCACAATCACAGGACACAATACATCACATGCTCAGTTTTTTGACAGTATGTAGTATCAGTGGTTGTATTTATTTAATATTAAAAATATAAATAGCTTTATATTAAATATAGAATTTTATATAATTTTTTATATTTGATTTAATCATTAAATTATTGATTTATATTTATTAATAATATATATAATCATTTCAGGGGTCTCTCATACATGCAGTTTGTGTTTGAAGACATTTACTCAAGCAGCTGGCCTCAGGAAACACGTGAGGTATGTTCACGAAGGAGAGCGACCTCACAAATGCTCTGAGTGCGGGAGAGGATTCGTCAAACTTTCCGACCTCGTGCGTCACCAGCGCCGCCATCATTACGACCGGGGCGACCAACTCTTTCAGTGCTCGCAGTGTGAGCGTAGCTTCAGTCATCCCAGCAGTCTGGTTCTGCACCGACGGACACACACAGAAGAAAAGCACGAGTGCCCTCAGTGCGATAAGATTTTCAGTCAGGCGGGACACCTGAAGGTCCACCTGCGCACTCACACCAAAGAGAATAAACCGAAATTCGAGTGCCCTGAATGTGGGAAGAGTTTTGGCCAAGCTAAAGATTTGGTGGTTCATCAGAGGGTTCACACTGGAGAAAAGCCATACCAGTGCCCTCAGTGCAAGAAGAGCTATCGACAGTTTGCGCATTTGTCAGTACATCTGCGAAGTCACACGGGGGAGAAACCTTACCAGTGCCCCATATGTCTCAAATTCTTCGCTCATTCATCATCCATGAAAAAACACCTGCGTGTAATGCATGCAGGTATGGGATAGTAATATGAATATGAAATGAAAATTCTGTCTCTACGGCTTTCTGTTTTCTGTCTAATTTAAAATGAATGTTTTACAGAGGGGAAAAATGTACCTGTACCAAAGGAAGTTGTGAAGGTCACTGTTGGCGTAGGCCCGTCTAACACAACTGTAGAAGTTAAGCAAGAACCAGAGTCTGGTGATGAATATGGTAAGTATGAGTGAGGTAATTTTAAACAGCAGATGTTCAAAAAGATATAAAATATGTTTTGAAGCGTTTTCTCACATCTTGAATAGGTGAGGGAGAATGTTGCTATCAGCTTCTCCTTCAAAGCCAAAGAAATGTGTCATCGTAAAGATGTCACAAACTTCTGTGTATTGTAAGGAATGTCACTCTTTTCAGCCTTTTTCATAAAAACATGCTATTGTTGTATTTCTTGGGTACAAGAATTGTCTTCTTTATGTCTATAAACAGGACTGACGCTACTCTGCATGATCAAACACTTCATTTCAATAAAGTTTTCCTTTACGCTTTGGAAATAAATGCTACATCACGCACCTACAAATTCCCACATTTCAAAAATCATTCGTGCACTATACAGAATTCTGGTAACAGGGTTGACTTTTAATTATTATGAAGAATATTCATCTTTGGAGAGTTCACTTCTTGAAAGGATAAAGTAGTTTTACATATATTTATATTTTTTAATAATATTACAGTATGGTAACAGGGTTGAAGCATAACCAGTTTCAGTGACTGCTTCTTGTATTCAAATTGTATGTTGCAATTTGCGCTCAGATTCACAATAGGAAAAATAAATTACTGCTTCCTGCAATATAACTGCACTGGTATGTTTTTGCAGAATGTCAAGTGAAATCTGAAGAAAACTGCTTTGCTATAATGGATGATGTGAAGGCTGTTACAGTCTCTTCGGCTCCTTCCAGTCCAGTATCATCTGTGACATTTAAAGATGAAAAATGAATGTGGATGGAAACAAGGGTTTCTCACCAACGATCTGCCAAACATAAGAGCGCATTGAAGAACCTGCAGCATCTATTAATTTACTGATGCCAGAAAACATTTTTAGGAAGTATAATTGCATTCTACACTTACTTGAGAAGCTGGTATCCATGCTTGAAGACTCCAGCCCCCTTAATTAGAAAGGTGGTAATGAGTGAGACGAAGAACTGTGATCAACAAGAATCCGCACCATTGTATGGAGTGTGGGGTTTAGATGAGCAGGGAACCACAAAACACCTGTGCTTTAGGTGTTTTTTTAGGAAAACAGTCCCTATCAGTGCTCCTGATCAGAACTATCCAGTCTGAACAATTTTCTGGAGGCCTCAAACATGACCTACATATTTTGAGACTTTGTTGCGATATACATACACTTTTGCCAAATGGGAGATCTTAACCTAATTCACTCTGGAGAGAAGCTTTGACATATGGCACACACTTTGAGTAGAGATCGTCCATCAGGCAGAGCGCATCAAACTTCATAGAGAAAAATTTCCAGCCTTCAGACTGGCTAAATGTTGCAGAATGAACATACGGAAAGGACATTGATATAGTACAGGATCCTTTGATTCTGCTCCTGGAGGTCCACTGTCCTGCAGACTTCAGTTCCAATCAAACTCACCTGCCGGTAATTAAGTAATCCTTGAAGACCTTGACTGGCTTCTTCAGGAGTGTTCACTTTGGAGCTAAACACTCTAGGAGGAGAATTGAATAACCCAGCTGTAGTAGGAAAACTGTCATGTTCTGTATAATTGTTACAAGCAGCCCCACATTCAGGGCCCTATTTTAATGATCTGAGTGTGTGGTCTGAAACCCACGGCGCAGGTGCACTTACGGCGTGTCCGAGCATGGTCCAAAAGGGTTGTGCCTATTCTCTGGGTGTTGTGTTTTGGGTGTAACGTGCAATAAACCAATCAGAGTCTCATCTCCCATTCCCTTTAAGAGCCAGTTGCACTTGCACCATAGCGGATTTGCCAGAGAAAAGACTGAACGCTTCTCCAGAGAGGAAACGGACCTGCTCAAGCAGGAGTGTGATTAATCTTTTACATTGTAATCCTTTAATTTTTAATATGCGGCATGTTTGTGTGCTGCTGCGTGTCCCTGTGTGTAATAAGCAGAGTGTACGCGTGTTGTGCACCCACCTAAAAGTGCATATTACTAACGTGCCCTTTAAATAAATAAAAAAATACATACTGCGCCTTTGACTTTAGACCAGGTTTTAGTTGGTCAATGGCGCAATCGTTTTCAGTTGCCTCAAAACAGCAGCGCGCCAACCATGCGCCTGAACACACCTCGTTATCAGACCAGCAAGCCCATGGGCGAACAGATGGGCGCAAGTGCATTTGCTATTTAAACAACATGGTGTTGGACATGAAAATGATAACTGTGTTGGGCTGAAACTAGCAAAAAACACTTGCGTCGCATCTGGCGCCAGGTGTGTGATAGGGCCCTCAATCTGTGTGCTTGTTATCCTACACATTCCCTGCCCTTTACATTTTCATGTTGAATACTTAAGCTCACAGCTGCATTTAATACACTTTACGGTTTTGAATCCATTCCAGATTTTTTTCCCCAAAGTCAGTGTGGAAAATGTAAAGTCTTCAGATTCTGGATCTGCTTAGAAGCCATACAAATATACATCCACCAACTCATTTCACTAATATGTTGTTACTGAAATCACCAAAGTTTTTGTAATCATTTATGTCTTGTATACATCTCATAATAGATGTAAATTAAATGACTTAAAGGTTTATTCTGAAAAAGCTAATGTTTTGAAAAATTGTCCCTATTTTGTCTGCCTGTTTTTATGTCAAAGTATGGTACATGATGGTGTAATCACAGCATCTTCCAACAGGGGCAAAACACTGAAACCAACCAGCCAATTCTTAACCCCTTGCTGACACTTGTTGGTGTGGATTTATCATCACAGAAAATTTCTGGGAAAAGTCCCAATACAAAAAAACCCCAACATATACTACTCAAACCATTTCTGCCATAGAAAGATATGGTAAAAATGTGTAGTATGCAGTTCCAAAACCCCCTCCTGTGTCCAAATATGCCTACCCCTCTACAATACAGTACGCAAAAAAACAGTAAAATTGAAATGTCTGAATTCACAGTATTCATAAAACAACCAAATGACCTACTACTTTTGCAGGTATTCTGAAGTGTGTATTCAATGGAAGTTCATTCCTCGTCAAATGTAGTAACTACACAGACAGTAACCTCAGACACACCTAGGGCCTCATTTATAAAGCGTGCGTACGCTCAGATTTGATATTAGAGTGTGCGTACGCTTAAATCCAAGCCAGCACTGTCTTTGACATGGAAAAGTGCTTAGCGTCACGTGACGTCAGGGTCTGAGCAGACGTACGCATTTTTTTATTGTCAGAGTATTGCAGGTTTCTGAAAATGTAAGCTGTTCTTGAAGCTTGCTGTTCTAAATTATGATGACTGGTGACCTTTCATATGTTAACGACATTAATTAGGAGTCATTTACAAGGCAGAGAGCTGAAACAATTCAATTGTGTGTGAATTCAAGATCATTTGTGATTCATAGATTTCACATCTGAAACAGAGGCGTACACGCGTTTTCTGTTCGTACGTTCATTCTATGAATCAAATGTACGCATATTCGAGAGATGATCGTAAGATCAAATTTAGGATGGTTTCTGCGCAACATTTTATAAATGAGGCCCCTAGTGTCAACATCAGTTGTAAAAATGTATACACCTGCATTGCTTGTCAAAAACATTACCAAGCCCATTATAACTGCAGACTGCAGCACACAAACATATGCATTAAAATGGCAGACTGCCTTTGGGAGGAAAGGAAAAAAATCCTGCCACACCTTTGCTTTAATATCTTTATTGCTTGAATAGTTTTGATACAGAACACCTTACAGTTCTGATTCTGAAGCACTCATTCGAAGAACAAGAGTAGTGTACCAAAAATGTTCTGGTGATTCTGGTTCCATTCAAGTCCAGTAGAATTATTTTTGGGGATGTAGCAGCGACAAAAAAAGCTCCCTTTTACATCAGTCAGCACGTCAAGCAGTGACAGGTCTCCATTCCTCTGCATTTTTCCAAAGAGACAGGGAGAATTAAAAAAAACAAAAAAAAACAGGGAAATAGGAGAACATATCTTGTAGAAAACCCATGAGTGGAATGTGGATTTGATAACTCCACCGTGTTCATTTGAATTCACAGTCAAGTGCTAAAAAAGTAGTGATTGACGATTCAATATATTCAGAAATCATAAGTGAAGAGAATTTTTTTTTTCAAGAAAAATGACGATTTGAGAAAGCCTTTTGTATGAACCCTGAGAGTGAGACAGAGCGTGGCGGCAGGTGGGGCGAGAAAAGAGAAAAAAAAAAGATAACTGAACAACATAAAAGGTTATCATGCAAAACTACCCTACAGATTCACCCATAGCAGAATAACAGTAAATTTCACAGTTTTATAAGCAAAAGAATATATCAATGAAAACAACTTGTATCTCTCTGTCAAACTGAAATCATCATAATAATATAACAGAAACAGAACACACATTCTAAAAAAAAAAATGCATACAAAGATCTACATAAAGCTTTCAGATCAAAAGTGATTATTATCATCATCATCATCAAGGATCCAGATCAAAGCTGGGATGCTAAGTATTGAATTTGAATCATTTTTTATGCAGCATAATTGTGTTAATACATGGCTTCTCCACATTTACTTCTTCACCTGCACTGGGTCATAATAAATACATTAAAAACAGTCTGTGAGCATTCTTACCAGGAAACCAATCACTTCTGCACACAACCAACACAAAACACACTCACATGAACCCAGGTAAAAGGCATCGGGAGAAGCAGAAGTCCTGGAATACACAGATAGAGAAAGCGATTGCAATTGCATTCAAGTTCATCCAATACTACAAGTCTCGTGCCTGAGCAGAGATGTTACATCTTCACCAC
>JAFVLL020003768.1:0-12377 GCA_021397915.2 Tor tambroides
GCGACCATTTGTTAAAGAACTAATTTGATTTGTTAAATCAAATGCAAAATTGTGTGTCTGATTCGTCCAAACGCTACATTAGAATGTACTCTGAATCATCTGAAACAAATACTGCAGTAAGTACAATAGTAATGTTTAAAAAATGTTAGACTAACATGCAACTAAAATGTTTTAGAATGTGTGAACATTTTTGTGCTAACATTTTTAAAATGTTATTAAAGAGCAGATAACTTTGATTGAACATTCTATGAGCCTTACTGGAAGAACGTATGTTCATAACTTCAAGAGAACCTTGAACCCTGAACGTTCTGGAAACGTTGTGAATAGTTTTACCATTTACTGCACTTTATTTTTATTCTAGTTATTTACCTACAGAAAATAACTTCCACATTACAAATTAAGGTGGATGTAAAACTAAGTCTGTATTAGCAACACTTCTCCATCTTCCTCCGGGTTCCTCGGTCACTCTGAGAGAGGAGCAGGACCCTCAGAACGGGCAGATGGTCTTTTGATCCCATTTCCTCAGAGAAACTGCCCATTCTCATGATGTAGGCACTCATCCAAGAGTCCCTAGCAGCCCTCTTCGGCACACTTTAATGGCAGATATCTCCGAATCCAGATGGAATGACCTAGATGGAGGGGACACACTCTCAAAGGCGTTGAAATTCTTGCCATGCGAGCAGTTTGTGTCATTTGACTGGTTGTCGGACACATGTTTCCAGTAACTGTGTCGCCTGTCCATATCAGCTCTGTGAGGAGAATTTCTGCAGGAGGAGCTCTGAATGGCGTGCTCTTTCTGACAGCTTAAACCCCTGCAGAACATGTTGAGATGTTCGCCTCGCTGTGACAGTTTAGTGTCTTGCATGGCAAAGCGAGCTTATCTTATCTCTGCTTACCTCCTTGCTCATTTAGCAGCCAGTTCCAAAACTGAGTACATCAAACCCATTTTCACAGAGTAGCTGTTTGTCTCTGAGCAATATCCCAACCATGAATGTTGAAATCCAGCATAAAAATGTAATGTATAGTGGAAAGCACATTATCATTTCAAAGGCTCCTGAATTCAGGACCCACAGGCTGCCAGTCCCAACGCCTGCACCAAAGTTCATGAAAAAACAGCTTTTATGGATCTAGCAGTGGTGCTTGTTTAAGAGTTTTGCTTGTAAGACTGGCCTACCCTTAACATTTCATGAAATATTCATACAATTTCATATATGTATTACATAATGTTATAAAAACCCAAAAATAGCCTATATATAATAATACGATTTTTTAAATGTTTTTGAAGTGGTCTCTTCTGCTCACCAAAGCTGCGTTTGTTTGATCCAAAATACAGCAAAAACAGTAATATTGTGAACTATTTAAAATCCCTTTTCTATTTGAAAATATTTTAAAAGGTCATTTGCAGCTTAATTTAGCATCATTACTATGTCACATGATCCTTCAGAAATTATTCTAATATGCTGATTTGCTGCTCAAGAAAAGTTTCTGATTATAATAAATGCTGAAAGCAGTTGTGTAGATTTTTTTTTTCAGAATTCTTTGATGAATAGAAAGTTCAAAAGAACAGTGTTTTTTTTGTATAGATTAATATAGCTTTAGAAAAAGAAAGCTTTATATATATACTGAACTGAGAATGGCTTCTTTTTAAGGAAGTTTTGAATCAAAACAGACCAATTCTATTGCACAACCATGCTGTAAAATATCACACAGCACAATCGAGTTTAATTATTGTGATCTGCTTGAATCCATGTTTGCACAAGAGTCTCTAAACACGTCATTTTGGTTCCTGTCTGAATGAGAGTAGCATGAATGCTATTTGTGTTGGAAAAAATCATCGGTTGTTTTTTTTTTGGACATTAGGTTTTCAATCAATGTACTTTTGTCTCTTAAATGGGTATGACGACAAAGAGCCAGTGATTGAAAATGTTTGAAATTACAGTTAAAAAAAACAAAAAAAAACACCCTACTCAGAGAGACACGATTAGTGTAAGTACGCCGTAACTCATTTAATGTTGCATTCATAATCTTGTCTCTTGCATCTTGCTTTTTAGAAGCATTGTTAAAAAGATTAGCTTTTTGAGTTTTGTGCATTGTGCATTATTACTGTTCAGTAATTTCACTGTTTAGCAGCTTGAGTAGCTTTTAGGAGAAAACAAAAGTCAAATGGAGTTCATTGTGCTGTTGATAAGTGACATGAGTGCATCTCTACTATTAAAGCAATGGAGGATGATGTTTTGAGAAATATGTAAATATTTTAAATGTAGTTTTGGCTAAAAGCCATGAATTGGATATACTGAGCAATTTAAGTGTTGTTTCTCTCTCTTTTTTACTTCAACAAGAAACTTTGCAGTGCTAATGCAACAAAATCAGGGTCATTAGATATATCTGTAGTTCTCATTCTTGTGTAGTCACAGAGAATGATGGGAAATGCAGTTTGGTTGCACAAGCCTGCCGCTTCATTAACTGACTAAATGACTAGTATTTTCTGGCAAGCTTTTAACAGTGCACAAAATGTGAATAAATTAAATTGCACAGTCAACATTTACAATTAAAACTTAATTATGAGCAACACTACCTCAGTTCACGCTCCCGAACAAAGTCCCGCTTTCCCACTCTAGCAGTTTCCACCAGTTATTTTGTCTTCCCCAGTTACAATGTGCCTTTCTAGGGGAAGATAAACTACCCTCTGGCAAGGAATCTCATATATTGTGATTTATTGATTTCTTTATGTGCTCTATAAGTGTGTCACAGGTGTGTGATTCAGCTGTAGCGTGAACACATGCGGCTCCACACCTGGGCTGCAATCATAACACATTGTTATAGGCCTGTGTACATAAACTCTGCATCCTTCTAATAATCATTATGATTACCTGACGCTAGATTCGGCTTGGATGAGGTTGGCATAATTGAGAGTTGGGAAGAAAATGACAAGCTTTATTTAAATTCATCCAACAGGAATTTAAACACTGTCTGTCTGTCAAGGCATTCTTTTGTTGAGAGTTAACATGAAGCAGTGTTCACAACCCACATTTTTCTCATAAAGTGACAGTTTATAGACTGAAACAAGATATTTCATAAGAAAAACTGTAGGGAGGGTCTTGATTTTATTCATCAGGAACTGATAAGAGGGCCTATTGACATCAGCAGTCATTTCAGAGGCAGAGATTTTTTACATTTTGATGTAAGATGTATTTTTTATTGTTGTAGTAATTTTTTATTTGAATATATAATATATTACATTTTGCACAAGACCAGAGCAGAGCAATATTGAATTTTTTATTTTTAGTTTCATTAAATTTAATGTATATATAAAATCTTATATATATTAAATTTTATATATATATATATATATATATATATATATATATATATATATAGCACGTGAAAGTTTGCACAAGACCAGAAATGTGTTGAAATGTGGAAGTAAATGATTTCGATTTTGATTTCATGTTGACTTGAAGCTGTGTTTCGTTTAATATTAATTTTGACTAAAAATGCTACTGGCTTTTAATGCTAATATGTCTGTCTTCGGGTTTGGTATTATTGCATATTCATAATCTAAGTTGATGTATGGCCCCAAAAGTACTTGCACATTAAGTCACACCTAAAGGTCTGAATGCCATTTCATTAGATGCAAACAACAAGTTATGCTGGATCTCTTCTCGGAACTAACTTTTCCACATTGACGTTTAATCAGCGGTTGTGGAAGTGCTTTTTTTTTTTTTTTTTTTTTTTTTTACAGTAAGTGGCTGTATAAAGTCACACAAGTGTAAAATGACACACTTCACTATAGTTTGAGTGCGAAAATACTTTGTGGAGCCGCTCTAAAGTCAGACAGGGCTAATATAAGCGATAATGTAACCATATTCAGCAGGGTTTGAGTTGATTTTCGAACACTCATAGAGGAGTGTTGAACTTCCAGTCTGATGAAAGAACAAAAAACGACAGTTCATCCTTCAGAATAAAAGATAACGAGAATCCAAATTAAGTCTTGAAAAGCAACACTAATCCCTCATAGTGTGATGTTTCTTCTTCTGAGCTCGACTTTAATGAGAGAGGATAAGGGATGTACCGATCTATTATCCAGTACCTTTCATGTACCCATCACATCAGATCCGAATGCCTTGAACTCACTGCCTCTTCTGGTCTTCTGTATAGTCTCAGTCTCAGACGGCACACCCCTGGACCGCCCACAGACCGCTAACCTGCTCTAATCCATATCGCAGACAAAACCGTAAAAGGACTTTCTTGATCCGGCGAGCTCTAGTTTCTTGATCTGATTGCCTAGCTTTATGAAGCTTTCAGGAGCGAGTTTGAAAAGTCAAATCCACCTGGAAACAAAGTTGTGTTTGCATGGTACCAGATTGAAACTTGAAGCTTTTGATGCTAAAAAAAAGATTGAATTTTGCCAACTTTTTTCAGGTTAGCAGCAGCATCAGAAAGGATGCTCAAAGTTTTATATGGGGCAATACAAACCAAGCAAATTAGATTTTAATGAGCAGACCTGAAAATGTAACTTTCCTGAATTATGTCTGTGATAATTACATATTTGAAGCTCTAAATACTTGGATGATCAGAAAAATATATTCTAATGTTTTCTGTATAACAGTCTGTGGAGACTACCATAGCCTAATTTGAAATACGCACTGCAAACAAATTTCAAATTTATTTAAAAAAAAAAGAAAAATAAACAAAATACTTTCATTTACAATAAATATTTCAAATAAATGTTGCTTTGTTTTTGAATTATGTCTGTGAAAAGTAGTTATTTAAAGTTTTAAATACTTAGATGATCAAAAATCTGTACATATATTCCAATATTTTCTGTATAACAGTTTGTGAAGACTACCATGTCGTAATTTAAAATAAGTACTTAAAATAAATGTTGAATATAACATTTTTAATTTCATTTCAAAAATAAATACGATTAAAATACATTTTTAATTTAAAATAAATAAACACTTTAAATAAATGTGGCTTTCTTTTCTGAATTATGTTGGTGAAAAATAGGTATTTGAAGTTTTAAATATTTTTGGATGATCTTTTTTTGAATATTTTCTATAACTGTTTGTATAGACTACTGTGTCACAAACTAAAATAAGAACGTCAAATAAATTTTTCATTTAAATTAAAAAAAAAAATAAAATATAAAAATTTTATTTTAAATTAAAATTGTAATTATTTGTGGAGACTGCAATGCCATAATTTATCATAATTTAAGTAAGGCATAATTGATGGACACCTGATGAATTATTAGAAAAATTAAGCAATAATGCAATAAAACAGCCCCATGGTATGAATGTTAATAATTTGTCATACTAAATTTAATCATTTTCATTAGAGCACCTTTATTCACTGCATTTTGTTCTCGTGGCATAATCTATTACAGATCATATGTTCCTAAATGGCAGGTAGAAAACAACTAATGTTTAGCTTCTTTAAATGTTAGACAAATGGTCTCTTCCGGGCAAAATGGGTGATTCTTAACCATAATAAGCTGCGGTGTGGATAGGACTTTTTGCTGTTTAGTCAGTTTTTTTTTTAGTTTACGTGTGACTAACCTCTGCTTTGCAAACATGTTGCATTACCTGCATTTTAAACAACTGTGCAGCGCAGATCTGGACCCTCGTGTGGCTGAAGCTCATTCGTTATTTTCTCCTTGCATGAGCTGTCGAGAGAGTCCTGTGATAAAGCATGAGTTTGCCTAAAATAGCTTTTTAGGGCAGAAATGCCGACATATAAGGCAATTTGCAGCTTAGGGAACATGGACTGCCAGCACACATTAATAGATATGAAACTGAAGCTTTCAGAAATTTTAGTAATGGATGTTACGCTGCTTTGAAGCGTCTGAACACGCAAATGCACCTGCCGTCTGCTGGATTCCTAATGAATGAGACATGCACTGCTACATGTGCATTTAAAATTGCATTTAAATAATTGAATATGCATAATGTCATTTACAAATTGGGAATTATATCTCTCACTGTCAGATATAGATGTGGACCTATGGAGATAACTTAAGGAATAAGATTTTCCTGACCCTTTGAATTGTAATTATCGCTGTTTACTTCGTTTGTAATTTTATTCGCCATGGAACAAAAAACTTGCAACTTATTTGCAACTTAGTACTTAACAATTCCGAATTTTTTTCTCGCAATTCTGAGATGTAAACACATATAAACTCATTTATCTGAGATATAAACTGTGACATATAACTCAAAATTTTGAAAAACATTTGAATTGCAATTGACTCAAAATTTTGATTTTTTTTTTCCTCAGAATTCTGAGTTTAGTTTTAATTCTGTTCTGTTGTTGTTGTTTTCAAAATAAAAAAGGCAATTGTGACACTTTAGTCTCACAATTGACTTTTTTCTTTGAATTGCAATTTATATCTTGGAATTCTGACTTTTGTTTCTCAGAATTGTGAAACGGAAGTCCAAATTGTGAGATATAAAATTCATAATTACCTTTTTTATTATTTATTTTTATCCAATGGCGGAAACAAGCTTCCATCGACTTCAGAGCTTTGGCACAGGGAAAGATGAATCACTGAATAACAATCTCATTTAAAGTGATAGTTCACCCAAAAATGTCATTATTTACTCACCTTCATGTCATTCCAAATGACTTTCTTCTTACTGCATGACACAAAATAAGTTATTTTGAAAAATGTTTCAGCTGTGTCAGTGTTTCAACTCATCAAAACAACACTGGACCACACAGGGCTGTTTCTAGCCAATGTGACGCCCTAGGCGAAATCCCTATTTGCGCCCCCCCCCCCCCCCCCAAATTTTATATATATATATATATATATATGTATGTGTGTGTGTGTGTATATATATTTTTTTTTATTCTTTTCAGACACCAGTTTCTTGTCACATTCAAATTGGTTGTCATAGTAATGACACTAATTTGTGGAGATTGAGTTCCACAAATCTGAATGCATTATTTGTAAATTGACTAAAGAAACATTTTGCACAATTTATTATCTGTAATATCATTGTGTTGCCACTAGATGCATGTATAGCCCAATGTAACAATCCCTAGTAGCTAAGACATTGCACAATTTACACATAAATCACACATAAATTAATTTTATTACATTTGGATTTTGATACATGTTTAGATACTATCAATGGCTACTTTTTGTCTTTATCTGTTTTTTGTTCAGTTGTTTTGTTGTTGTTGCTTGAAACATTGATTTAAAGTGTCAGTTATTGCATTATTATTTCAGTCAAACCTATAAAACCCTTTGTTGCCCCAAACTACATATAAAAGCCTGATCAGTGGCATAAAAGTAATCAATGCAGCTACTTAATCCTTTGCTACTCATTAACGCGTGAACTTCCCCTTTAAATAACGTGACGCTCTGCCCTCTATGTGTATGACGCTTCTCCCATTAAGTGCTGTGTTAGAAGTGAATGAATTGATCAGCATTTCGACACCTCCATAAGGATGTATTAAACTCGACAAAGCGGTTTAATAAAGGATGTATTGATCTCGTGAATTAGCGAATTTTACTATACCAATATTTTTTAATTGGCTGTTAAAGTTTATATGGGAATATTACATGACACGCTGATCCTTTAACAATGCATTGGCGCAAAAACGCACACCTTTTGGACAAATCTCGCAACACGATTTATCAACTGCCACAAATACTGCCTAAACAAAATACTGATTTTGTGCACTTTATTTACTGTACCAATATTTTAAATTGGCCTTTGAACTTAGCTTTATTGCATGGCAAAAAAAAGCGTTACCTTGCCAAAGCACTGACAGAGCCCATTGATCTAATGGCGTTGATGAGCTCTCCAAATGCGAGCATGCAACAATCAGGCGGCAATTGACAGCGCTTTGATCCAATGGCATACAGGCATTGTCAGATTGACAGTACTCTAGCCCAATGATGTTGGGGATCCAGTGGGGGCGGCAGTCATATTTCAGGGTGATCGTGCCACTCTTTATCACAACCCTGCTAAAATGTAGTGCCAGTACGTGCGATCATTGGCACCCCTACAGCTGGTGGCGCCCTAGGCGACCGCCTAGCTCGCCTATGCCTAGAAACGGTACTGGGACCACACTGACTTTCATTGTATGGACAAGTTTCAGAATATCTTATATTGTGTTCACCAGAAGAAAATTATACAGGTTTAGATCCACATCAGGGTAAATAAATGATTTTCCGCACAAAGCTATCATGTCTTGCAGTATGGACTTGCAGTGCTTGCAGTGCTTGCAATATTGCCCTGTTGTGCAGCTTGACAGCTCCCTATGAGTGATTGTTTCATGTTAAAGAGCTTCAGAAAATCCTTCTTTTGCATTGCATGGAAAAAAAAACAATCACAGATGGGTTTGGAATGACATGAGAGTGAATAATAAATAATGAAATGATTCCTTTAAACCATGTTATATGCTTAAAATCAAAAGCATTTGTTGCACACCGAATGCTTGTGCAATATGTTGCATTAGCTGATGTCCTGCTGATGTTTATTTTAAATAAAAATACCCTTCATTAGGTACAGTAAGTGCATTTTGGAGTGTTTTGTTAAGACGCTTTCCTCTTATCCTGCATGAAGCTAATTAGATTAATTATCTGACACTGTCTGCATAATTAAGTGTTGATTTTATTTTTGTTTTTGGAAAATAAATGCTTACGAAACTTATATAATACTCATTAAAACAATAATTCTGTTCCTCAGAACACAACCAGCAATTAGCGTGATCAACCTGATGTACAATAATTGCTCTTATCGCCGTTTTGTTGGCAGACAAAAATCCAATCCAGTGTTGGCGAAATAAGAAAAAAAGACACCAAAATTGATTTGGAGGAGCTTTGCCTTCGCTGTGTGATGCTCATTATCCGTCATAATCATAATGTCAATGATTCTGCTTTGCACAACAGACCTTTGACTTGCAGCTAACAGTCGGACGACCCCTTCCTGCTCTGTTTTCTTCATAAAGCTTATTTCATAATGTGCTAGAGCAGCTTCACAAAAAACAATGCCTTTAGTTCACAAACATTTCACACTTGTTCTGTAAAATTATAGATAATATTTGCTAATATTGTGCCTTTGTTTGGCCGACAGCTGAGGACACGTGTGGCGGGACCTTCCGAGGGTCCAGTGGCACCATCTCCAGTCCAGACTTTCAGAAGGACTATCAGAGCAGTGGCGAGTGCACATGGACCATCCTGGCTGATCCAGGAGACACCATCTCACTGGTCTTCACTGAATTCCAGATGGACAGCAAACTTGACTCTTTAGAAGTTGAGGGATCCGATCCACCAACAATATGGTAAGTATGATACTGGATTGTTATGTTGCGTCTCACTGGAATTTTTTACTTTGCATTCTGTGGTCGGTTATTGTTGCAGGGTTTCTGCGGGTCTGAAAAAGTCTTAAACAGGGGCCAGTTACATAAACTTAGCCTCTATGTTAAGACAGTGTCTTAAGAACTAGTTTGACCAACTAACAGTTAACCAAGGGGTAATCAGTCTTATATTTTGGACTCAACTATTTAGATGACTAACATTGAAGACTAGTCTAAACCTTTTATGCACGCAGCCCCAGAGCAGAAAGTCTTAAATTGATCAAATCATGGCATTAAGTGTTGCATGCATTGCAAAATTTGTATCTTGCTCAGTATTTTTGTCTTGTTTTCCAATACAAATATCTAAACATCCTTAAAACAAGATACATTTACTTGAGATGCAAGTGTAAAATGTCTTGAAAAATGGCAGATGTTGTTCTTGTTTTAGTAATAAGCTCACTTCATTTTGATCAATTTCAACCATAAACAAGACTTACATTACGTTATTTTGCTTTTCAAGTGAATGTATCTTGATTTAAGAGTCTTTAGACATTTGCCCAGGAAAACAAGACATATACACTAAGGAAGAACAGCACTTTTTTGCAGTCTGATCAGAAGGTACTGTAAAGCTTATTTCCAAGCTGTTTGTTTTGTAGAATTAATTAAAAGGTAATGGATATCTGTTGGAAGTTGTATTTTCAAACTTTAAAGTGTTTCAGACTATAAACTCATTGTGCTCCCTAGACATTTACATATTGATGTATTGTGTTCCTTTAACTGTGTTCCTTAAATTTTCTTTGCTTGGTCTTAAAAAGGTCTTAAGTTTACTTCCATAAAACCTGCAGAAACCCTGTTGTTGTATAATGAGCAATAAACTGTATAATCATTCCAGACCTGCAGTTTCTTTCATATCTGTGTCTCATACACACACACACACACACACACACACACACACACCATAATTTAAATATATATACATACATATTAGCATACTGCTTATAAATGTATATATACATTTATTTATGCTGATAATTCGTAATGCAAAACAAAGTATGTACAAACTATGTTTATCATAATTAATGTTTTTTTTTTTTTTTGCCTTTCGTAGTTGTATGCATTATTTTTGAGGATGAGGTCATGTCACACAATTTGTGCATGCTGCCGTTGGTATAATTTGACTGACATCTAAAAAGTTACAGGTGAATTTGCGAAATAGGCAGTTTGATTGGATGCACAGCCTTTGACATTGTCAACAAAAGATGTGGAAAGCGTTTTGTTTTCCTTTTTAAAACCCTGTTTGTTTTGTTATTCTAACTATACATGATTATATGCTTAGTTGCATTGTATTATTTGCATTTATCATTGTTTTTCCCTGCTGTCTGCAGCAGCCCACCAGTTGAGAACAACAGATTCCAGTTCAAATCGATATTTCGTATACATTTTTTTCTTTATAAATAGCTGCATAAATACCGTACCTTCGTCCCTTTGTTTTTTCCTTCCCACACATTGGTTCAGATTGTTTCCAGTCCGTTCAGGATTAATGTATGCATTGATAAGTTCATAGGATTCAACATCTTAATTTCAAAGTGTGGAAATGATTTTGAGTATGACAATTGAAGGGGTGGAAATATGCGATTTATGTGTTAGATTGTCCAAAGAAACTACTCAGAAGGTGCCAAAACTTCCATCAAACCTCTGAAATGACTGTGTGAGCTTGTGAGAATCGTATGAAATAAGAATAGATGCCTTTAACTTGATTCAATGCAGTCTGCATGACTCTGCAAATCCACAGATTTCAGTCTTGGTGCAGGAAAGCACAGCATACTCAGCGTTAAACTCAACCGCTGATGCTGAAATGACAATCAAGCACT
Source organism: Tor tambroides (assembly GCA_021397915.2). Taxonomy (NCBI): domain Eukaryota; kingdom Metazoa; phylum Chordata; class Actinopteri; order Cypriniformes; family Cyprinidae; genus Tor; species Tor tambroides. The sequence goes on from JAFVLL020003768.1 coordinate 11,184, forward strand.
GTAAGTGCATGTTAAGAGCACAGGGAACACAATTGTGTGAGCAGTGTCCTGGCATGGTGCTGATGACCTTGCTTGTCGGTTGCTTCATTGATCCACTTAAGTCATTTCTATAAGCAACATGACAAATGAAGCCAAGTTTTGTTCGAGCAGAATGAACTTCTCCCCTCTAATATTGCTCAAGCCAAACAAAAAAATCAATGTTTTTGCCGGAATGACCTTTATGTAATTCTACTATACTTTCTGTGTATGTTGGAAAGGGCAAAAACAACAGTCTTGTAAGTTACAAATCACTCACAGAAAGGGACGTCCAAAAGCCATTCCTCTTGCTCTCCTCTGCTGAAAGAGCGTTCTGTGTTTGGAAAAGTATATTACATTTCTTTTTGTCTTAGATGGAACATGCTTCAGGACTTAAATGAGACACCTGGGGCCACGTTTTGCAAGCATAACATGATCGTTTCTGGGTTAGTATTGTGTATGTACTCATGCCGCGTCAGATTCTGAGCTCAGATCAGACGTCATTCAAACTGCAGTTGAGCATATTTTGGGAATATGAACCAAATGCATCTGGGTTTCTCCGTATCGTGCTGATGAAAATCTTTTATTCTTAGATGGAGACAAATGGCATGTTCTCGTTAGGGGTTATGCATCATTTAAAGCGAGCGGTTTTCCTCTTTTTCCTACACAGGCCGCTTGGAGAGACACGACCAAATGAAGTCTTTTGTATCTGTTCACTCCTCAGAGCTTTTACACGCTCGCCGTGACTGCGGCTGCCCGCTGCATACAAGATTTGTCCCACTTCCCTGCGCCACACTGCCTGGAAATAAATAAATAAACCCCACACACTCTCACACACTCACGCAGATTATGTTGCATGCTGGGAGAAGGTTAAAAGCAGACAGCTGCATGGACTGTCATCATTATTTTGCAATGGTTCTTTTGCGATAGTATAATCTTTTTATCACCACTCGGATCAGAAACATGTCCAGAATCTGTTATTTCTGAAAATCAGGGCTTTTAAAACGAACTGTATTCTTGTTCTTTACCACCAGTAGAGATGAAAGTTTTGCTGTCTGAGCACATTTGATTGGTTTAAGATCTATCTATCTGTCTATCTATCTATCTATCTATCTATCTATCTATCTATCTATCTATCTATCTATCTATCTGTCTGTCTGTCTGTCTGTCTATCGTTCT